>SJYA01000097.1:1667289-1739651 GCA_006410615.1 Neotragus moschatus | reverse complement strand
GGTATTAAACTGTAGTTAGAAAGTATTAGAGTATGTATGAAAATCTCTTTAAAGAGATTTAGTAAAGTCAATGGCCAAAATGAATAAGACTGCAAAATAAAGACCTTAAATGCACACTGAATGATTAATTTTAGTTCTTATGCATAGCTATATTTTATACAACTGTTTGTGGATACTCAACATTTCATTTGGGCATAGAATATTGGTAATTATCTCAATTCATCAAAGTGGAAATTCAGACTGGTTCTACAGACTCCTTCATTTATGTAGAATTTGGCTAAGTCAAGAAGTAGCATTCTTACACTCTGGTGATTACAAGACATTTGGTGTCATATGTTTATAGAAAACTGTTTCATGGCTAAGGTTTTACAAATGATTCTACTTAGATGTGAAATTCTATGCAATATAGAGTGGTGGGAGAAGAGTATAGGGACACTAATTATCTGGTCATGGAGACAGGTATATAAATATTAATATTTTAATGAGCCCTCACAGATTATCAGGTGTATATTAACTCATGTTACTGACATATTCCACGTGGTAGAAGTATATGCCAATTTTGCCTTAGGAAATTCAGAACTTTTGCTCCTTGGGTTCTCATTCTTGAGTCTTTTTGAATGGTTAGAATAAGGTAAACTTGGGATTATCAAAATAAATTATTTAGTGGTTAAAATAGGAAATACAATACCATTAAAGACTCTTCAAAATTATTTTTTTTCGGATTTATTCTTCCAGGAGATATTATTTCCTAAATTTCACAAATTGCCCCGAATTCACAATTTGTGAGCAACTCCCCATCCTACTCTCCCTCTAAGTTTATGTATGTACATAGTAATAATAATCAACATATTCATAATAATCAATTGCTTCCTTTTAAATAAAATAGGAATCAATTAGTCTATACCAACATAAATAGACAAATTAAGTATAAATGTAGAAAGAGGGAAATTTCTTCCTGAAAATTGAATGGTAATTATTGTGTCAAAGAAACGCTTGAAGTAGCAAATCTCCATTCGTCAATCATTGTAGTAACAATCAACTCAAACATCAATGGATGCTAAAACTAGTATGTAAAAGTTAGATGAGTGATGGGATATTTGCATAGTCTGAAAGTACTTCCCAGCAGAATGTGTATTGATTATAAAATGGGAAAGAGTAATGTTACACTACTAAAGCTAGCACATATCCTCAACTAAGTGATCAAAGTCAGCATCCCCAGGAAAGTGAGAGACTGACGTTCAGCGAGGACACAGCATCCCTTCTATGATATTCTTGCCAAAACACATACTGTAATCTGATCATAAGGGAACATCAGACGAACTCCAATTGAGTAACATTTTACAAAATGACTGGCCTATATTCTTCAAAAATTTAAGGCTAGGAAGATCAAAGAAGCCCTGAGGAATTATTTCAGAAAGAGAAAGACTAAAGAACCATGGTGATCAATGCAAGGAATGATTGAGAATTAGATTATTGGGACAGTCATTGAACTTCAATGGGATGTCCCAGTGGAGGATTGTGGGGACTAAAGCTTTGCACTGTTTTACTGAGCTAGAAATTACATAAAAACCAAGAGGAAATATATTGTACTGATACAGTTCTAACATATAAAGTGACATCTAGCTTATTGGAAAATGTGTTTTTAAAATAAAATTATGGTAATTTAGGGCTTTTCTCAAATGGCAAAGAATTTGCCTGCAACACAGGAGACCCAGGTTCTATCCCTGGGTCAGGATGATTCCCTGGAGAAGGAAATGGCAACCCACTCAAATATTCTTGCCTTGAGAATTCCATGAATAGAGCATCCTGGGAGGTTTTTGTGACTGTGGGGTCGCAAAAGAGTTGGAAACAACTGAGCCATTAACACACACAGTAATAATTAGAAATTGTTATTTATATGTCAACCTTTTATTATATGCACTTCTGTTTTAACATGGAGTAACTTCTAATTTCTTGACTAGATTAACAGACATACTAATTGGGGAAAATTAGAATTTCTCTGTGATAAACATAAAGCTGACAAGCTAAAAGAAACTATGTTGAACTCATTTCTGCCAAGTTTTTAATGAAAGTCCTTGGTAATAATGAATCTGCCATCACAGTGCTATCACAGTGATATCAGATGCATGTCTGTTATACATGGCACATCCTTGATTAAATATTCAAACATCATTGGCCAAATAGTTATCTATCATGGCAACAGTCTTTTCAAAAGCATAGATATTACTACATTATATGTGAAGTAGAGTCAGATATAGATAACCTGATGTTATAGAATGTCATTAATTTTGATGTAGAGATGAGAGAAGTATTTTAATAAATATATTTCATCCTAACACAAACTTAAAATCATCTTTTACAGCAAATCTATATAAACCTTCCTCACAAGCCCAGCAGGTCATAAGTAATGAACTTTAAGATAAATGTGAAGTTAAAAGTGATGTGCTATACTGGCTTTTTATAGAATATCTCAGGTGCAGAAATCTATAACAACTTTAAAAAGACTCAACAAAATTTAAGTGTGTGTGTTTATTGTATAATATGCTTCACACCATGAAATTTTATTCAGATCACAATGAAATGTATTTTATACACCATGGCAGAAGAAGAATCACCACTGAACAGCTTGGATATTATGTTCATTTGAATTTGTTATGGCTGAAAAGAAAAGGAAAAATATTTTCTATGCAGTTGTATTTTTTCAATTTCAGTAAAACAAAATGAGATTAGATTAGTTATATGAAAACACCTGAGTTCTGGTATACAATTCTTGTTTTCAAGATTAGGAGTAGATGGAAAGTTATTTAGAGAATATTATTATCTTGTGGACTCAACCAAAAATAGTGAATAAAGGGAAATGAAGCAATTTATCTTTAGTAATCCAAACAGCCCACTTCTTGTTAAAGTGTAGGATTAACATCTGGCAAAGGAATCTCATAATCACAAATTCTAGTTTTATCTTCCCTCACTTTTATAAGTACATGGTAAGCAAATGTGAGGTGTTCACTTGAGAACATCTCAGTTACTTGTAATGACAAAGAGAATGTGCTTTTCTAAAATTTCCTATACAGTCACAGTAGCGGGCCTCCAAAAAGACAATGCTATAATCTGATTGAATTATTTCAATTTTCTTCCGGGAACATTGAGGGAGCTCCTTTTCACCAATTCTCTGTTAACCAGATGGGGCCCAGTGGCGAGTTACGTGCAGTGGAATATGGCAAAAGTGCCGTATTATTGCACTTCCATTCCCAGGCCTCAAACATCACACGTGCTTCCACTTTATTCTTTTATTTTAAAAAAAATTATTGGAGTACATTTTCTTTACAATGCTGTGTTATTTTCTGCTGTACAATAAAATGAATTAACCATACTTGTACATATTCATATATCCCCTCTTTTCTGGATTTTCTTCCATTTAGGTCGCCACAGAGCATTGAGTAGAGTTCCCTGTGCTATACAGTAGGTTCTTATCAGTTATTTATTTTCCCAGCCCAGGGATTGAACCTGGGCCTCCCTCACTGTAGGCAGATTCTTACTGTCTGAGCCACCAGGGAAGTAGATTTTACACATAATAGTGTATATATGTTAATCTCAATCTCCCAATTCATCCCATTCCTTCTTCCCCTCTTGGTATCCATATGTTTGTTCTCTACATCTGTGTTTTTATTTTTTCTTTGCAAATAGGTTCATCTGCACCATTTTTATAGATCCCATATAGGTTTTAATATATGATATCTGTTTTTCTCTTTCTGAATTACTTTACTCTGTATGATGCTTTTTACATCCATCCACATCTCTGAAAATGTCACATATACACAATGAATATTACTCAACCATAAAAGGAATGAAACCTTATCCCTTTATTTTCAGTGGCAGGGTGGCAAGTGCCCAAGTGGCCATAAAACCAAGCAAGTAGAAGGAGTTTCCATCTCTAACTTTCCCCTTGAAGGATAGTGGCCCAGGAGAATTTTAGGACCAAGGTCGAACATCCATATTGGGCTGAAAAATAAATTTAAATGTTGTTAATCCACTGATATTTGGGACTGTTTGTTATACTAGCTCATCTATCTGACAAATGTAATTTTCTGTTTGAATCATAATGTAATCTGGAACAAGTTGTATATGAGTATGAGTGTGTGTGCTTGTATATATAAAAAATGGGCCAAGTTATATAAATGTCCCATTGATTGTGAAACACTGAGAAAATGGGTTTTTGTTCCCATTTTTGTAGTTCATTTTATAAGAACAACATGCATTATAAGCAAAAAAAAAATCCTCCGATTTATTTTTAAAAGAAAGTTATGTCAACATGGGTTTTGTTTGGCTTTTTCACCATCTATATTTATGAAAGTGAAAGTCACTCATTCATGTCCAACTCTTTATAACCCTATGGATTATACAGTCCATGGAATTTTCCAGGCCAGAATACTGGAGTGGATAGCCTTTCCCTTCTCCAAATGATCTTCCCGACCCAGGGAATAAACCTGGGTCTCCCACATTGTAAGTGGACGCTTTAACCTCTGAGCCACCAGGGAAGCCCATAGATACAGATGTAGATAAGCTGGAAAAGAATCTTCCTGCAAAGAGGAGACCTGGGTTCGATACCTGGGTTGGAAAGATCCCCTAGAGAAGGGAAAAGCTACCCACTCCAGTATTCTGGTCTGGAAATTTTCATGGACTGTATAATCCATGGAATTTTATAATCCATGGGGTTATAAAGAGTTGATCATGAATGAGTGACTTTTACTTTCATAGATATAGATGGTGAAAAAGTTGAACAAAACCCATGTTGACTTAACTTTCTTTTAAAAATAAATCAAATAGAGGATTTTTTTGCTTATAATGTATGTTGTTCTTATTAAATGAACTACAAAAATGGGAACAAAAACCCATTTTCTCAATGTTTTACAATCAATAGGACATTTATATAACTTGACCCATTTTTTATGCATACAAGCACACACATTCATACTCATATACAACTTGTTTCCAGATTACATTATGATTCAAACAGAAAATTACATTTGTGAGATAGATGAGCTAGTATAACAAACAGTCCCAAGTATCAGTGGATTAACAACATTTAAATTTATTTTTCAGCCCAATATGGATGTTCGACCTTGGTCCTAAAATTCTCCTGGGCCACTATCCTTCAAGGGGAAAGTTAGAGATGGAAACTCCTTCTACTTGCTTGGTTTTATGGCCACTTGGGCACTTGCCACCCTGCCACTGAAAATAAAGGGATAAGGTTTCATTCCTTTTACGGTTGAGTAATATTCATTGTGTATATGTGACATTTTCAGAGATGTGGATGGATGTAAAGAGCATCATACAGAGTAAAGTATTCAGAAAGGGAAAAACATATCATATATTAACATCCCCATGTAATCAATGCTCACTGATGTTCAGACGGTTCTGAGTGGATGCAAACTGCTTAACCCTGGGCCGAGATTTTATGTTAGTGCCAAATTATGAAAATGTTAAGCTTAATGGACAAATATTATTTTCAGATATTGATGCCCACATGAAGTATATAGAGCTTGATATGTGGAAGGTGAAAGTCGGCAAGCCCCTCAAACATTGATCATTCAGAGAATAATTTAAGGTCTCCTTCACCACTGAAAGAATAGGCACCTAATATGCCGAATGCTTGACAGCGCAGGGAGCATTTTACAGCAATCACCTGATTGAATCCTTAAAACCAACCGAAGAAATGAGAAGTCTGATGATTATCCCCTAGTTTTCAGATTAAGAAAGAGAACCAGGAGGCCACTATTTGAGACTGCCCTGGAAGGATTTTCCCTTATTCCTCAAGGTGGCCTCCTTTCTTCCTTCTGTGTCTGTTAAGCAGTAAACACAGAAGGAATTCTCTGAAGGGCTAAATAAATGAAGAGCTAAATAAGCAAAAGTTCATCCCTGTTCTATGATTCTAAACTCATCGTTTGTGCCAGTAGTACTGAGATCTTCAACTGAGGAACTCCCATGTTATTTTAGTTGTGTACCTCTCCTGGAGTTCTCTTGCTTTACTTTTGCATCCCCAATCAACAGTAACCAAATATATACTCTATAATGACTAAATGAAAAGCCTATTTATTTTAAATTGAGGAAACTGAAAGCCAAATGCACTCTTAGGAACCTGCTGTAAGTTCATACGGGAGCACCCCCCAACTCGCTGATAAAACAAGCCAGTGCTGTGCACTTTAGAAGATGTATCTTATCTCTGCAAAGCCCTTTACCCAATCTCAACCCCTGAGGCTATGGATTATATCCTAATAGTAGAAGATCAAAGTAAGAAAAATTAAAAGCTGACCTCAGGTGTCAGTTCCAAAAATCAATGTTCACACCCACCCACTCTCAAAATGCTGCTTCAGCCAGGCAAAGAGAAATGGTGATTTCAGTGGAACCTTCAAGATTAAAAGAATACTACATTGTGTGAATTAATCAATAGCTTTCTAAGGAGGCATTAAGTCATTCAGCTGAGTTCTAAGCAGGATTTTTTCCCCATCAAAGTTTCAAGAAAGGGGTTCGGGGCTTGTAAGTATAAATTCTGTTTTAAATGCAGCCTTTTTAAGGTTTTTGGCATTTAGTGACTTCTCTTGCTGATAATTGGGGAAAAAAAGGAGGTCGTTCACACTTAATGTCCTTTACCTATTTCATCCTTCCAGGTATGAAATAAATAAGTCATGGGAATATAATGTACACACAGAGAATATAGTCAATAATATTTCAACAACATTTTATGGTGATGAGTGGCAACTGGTCTTATTGTAGTGTTCTTTAATAATATGTGAAGCTATCAAATCAGGATGTTGTCCTTCTGAACCTGATATAATGCTGCATATTAATTATTACTCATAAAGAAGAATTTTTAAAGGTTCCCAGATCTGTTTGTTTAGGGAAAAGAAAAAAGAGGGATGCATCCTCAGTAATTAGGAGATAGTGGAAAGAATTGCTCTTGAGATCAAACCTAGTAGGCATTGATATATTAATGTGACATGCCTACAGGGAATCACAGCTTTAAGATCAGGAGGAAAAACCTTTTACACATTAAAATTATTAATTTATGTTCAATTTAAACTTGAGGATAACTTCATTTTTAATATTGCCATTCTTTTTACAAAATATGAAATGATCTGTAGTCCAAATCTCATCCATGAATTCAACATCCAGTTATAATATTTAAAATATCTTATTTTCCCTGCATTTAGGAGTGGATGCGCATCTATTCTTATCTAAATGCTAAATTGCAGCAGAAGATGAACTGTGCAATTTAAATAGGATGAAACTTCATTGGCATTTGGCTTCTACATGAAGATGAAGGAATAATTTCAACTTTATCTTAATCTTGAGAATTTCATCTAATGGTAACTCTTGTAATAATGCCTTATGAGACACATATTGGTATTCTCTCTAGCTCTCTTTCTATGTCTCTCTCTGTCTCTCTCTCATCTCCCCATATTAGTTTCAGTTCAGGAAAATGGAACTCTAAAAAGTTAATTATTGAACCAATCATTACGCAGACTTGTCTGATTCCATTGCTACTTGTTTATTTTTGTCCGTTTAGAAAATTAGGTTTCATTTCATTAGCCCACTGTCCAGGGAGCTGCTCCTTACAAGGTGACACCAAGAAAAATTGTCCAATGTGCTTTGAGAGAGTAGCTCCTCTTAAATATAACTGATTAAATTCTCTTATGAAGAAAAAGCAAATGAATGAATTAATTAATTGAAAAAGTTGTAACAGAGAATTCTGATAATTGTCTGTATTTTTACTTGCCCAATCTTTCGTCAGTGTGCTGGTATTTGTCATGATGGATACAAAATGTGTAATTAAGTTGTACTTTCGTGACACATGAATGGTGACCCAAACTCTAACTCAATCATGTCTCCCATCATTCCTACAAGCAGTATTCATAGGTGCAGTCTAACTTGCTCCTGCATGAAAATTCCTATATATTCCATGGCTTTTCTGTTCTCTTATAATAGACACACATATGGCTTCTCATTGTCTTAGCATATCTTAATTCAGGAAATGGATTATTCAATCCAAGATAATAATCAATACTATGAACTTGATTTAGTAAAAAAAAAAAAAATTCTCCCTCTGAAGCTATAGCTAGATTGATGATGGAAGACTGCTGAGTGATGTAGGCAGACTGGACAGTCAGCATTTTATGTTAAGCTTCTGTGCAATGATTTTCCTCCCTACTTTCTCCTTCACGAAAACTAACTGAAGAGTTTGCCTGTCACTGAAATCACTTTCTCTGGATCTGGCAATTTTTTTTTTTAATGGACTGCTTTGGATCCTGTCTCCTGTAGGGATCTTATTTTTGTTTGTTTTTCATGGAGCTGGGGTCTGTCTTCATTGTTTTTGTTGTTTTGGTGTTTGTTGTTTCTCCTTGTTTTAAGTTTTGCACGTGATTCTAATATGTACCTAGAGTTGAGAAATACTAATATGGCACAATTCCCTAATTAAAAACAACAACAAATTTTGTTTTATTGAAGTTCACTGACTCATGCCGGATTTTTATACAAATATCTCATTTTGGATGGCGGCATCTCCACATCCTTAATAAAGGTGAGCACTTCCTTGCAATGGTTTCTTTCGCTCTAGGCATTTGGTCATTACCTGCAGCTTCTTTTGGGTGAGATTGCCCCAGCCATCTGGGCAGTCTTCTTGGACATGACACAGAACAACTCCTCACCAGATTGTTCTCCTTGTTCTCCCCAACATGGCAAAGAAACATCTGAATCATGGAAAACACATACCCTTTGCTCAAATACTCTGAAGTATCAGGTCAGTCTTAGGGTTTTAGTACTCTCATCACTCTGCCCTGCAGAAGCCCATGGGCCAATGACAGTGACCTCAATGCTGGTAGAACTGATGGAGGTCTGGGGAAATCCTCTGCCCTTTAACCTTGACCTGAAAGAGGGAGTAATGCTCCCTCTTTCAGGAAAGATGGAACAGAACTAACAGAAAAACTAACAGCAAACTAAGAGCACACCAATGGAAAATATCCTCCTCAAAGCAGTTAACCCTCTGTTTTTTAAAATTTATTTATTTTTAATTAGAGAATAATTGCTTTACAACTTTGTGCTGGTTTCTGCCATACATCAACTTAAATTCCATCCTTCCAGCCAGAATTATATAAATAAAATGCTGTTTAAATAAGAAAAGCATGCTCGAGCATCATGAAAGAAGTTTTTAGCCATTTCCTTTAAAACTGTGCATATTGATTTACTCATTTTGGACTCTCACAACGGATATTGGCTCCACTGCTAAAATTCCGGCTGGAAGGACTGAATTTAAGCATTATATTACTAGCATGTGATGATTTTCCATTTGTAGAGATACCACAGCCAGTCACAGAAATGTGGGTACTAAGTTGGAGAATCAAGTAACAAACATATTATTATTAATGCTAAAGAAGAGTAGTAGATTTCAATATTACATGTAATATTAAAACTCTGTAGGTCAGCAAAGAAAACATATTTTGGCTATATTTAACATAAGGGATTATAATGCAGGAAACATTTAACTTATACAATATTTTAGAAAAGCTAGAGGTCCCAATATCTTAAAGACACTGTGGCTTATTATCTCAACTTCCTGTAGAACTAAAATAAATAACTCACTTATCTGAAGACAGGTAGCAAAATGTCACATCTTAATGTGTTCACATTTCCTTGTGCCAGCTTGCAGAACCCACTGAGAAACAATGGCTTTTCAATACTCTTCATCTAGAAAATCTAAACTAGAATGTTCCTAAAGGGATTACCCTGGGGTCCCAGGAAAGAGTGTAGAAGAGGATGGAAAGGTGCTTGCTTAGCAGCAGACATTTCTAAACAGAGCAGTGCAAAAAAGCTGCATGCAAAATGCTGACTGTCAAGTCTGCCTACATCACTCAGCAGTCTCCCACCATCATTCAAGCTCTAGTCTCAAAGGGAGAAAGATGTGTTACTAAGTCCATAGAATTGATTATTATCTTGGAGTGAACATTCCATTTCCTGAATTAAAATTCATACACATGATTTTCATTGCTAGAACTTACCAAAGATCAAGTAGAAAATATTCTTAGATGCAGTAGGAGTGGTGAAAAAAGTATAAATCATCTCAGAAATATACAAAATCTCAAATAAATATATAGAGAAGCACAAAACCTGTAAAATTGTGTCATGTTGTGATATGAATATAAAATCGAGTTCAAGGAAACTGTGAAAGTATAGTTTTCAGAAACAAGACTAATAGTGATGTTAATCAATTGTTTTCCAAAAGCACTCACTCTGATTAAACTATTGTCAAAGCCCTTCTTTATTTTCTAGTAAAAGTGAACTTCAGAGAAAATGCGTTATCACATTGATGTCTTAAGCATCTGAGATATGATAAAGATGTGGGCATTGTAACAGACCTTAACTCGTCTTCTTTCAACATTTCTTTTACTCATCAAATTCTTCAGAAAGGATCTCAAGTAAGAGGCAATAAAACCTCTTAGCAAAAAATGTGTGTGATAGGGTGACTCTCTGCAGACATAGCAAATATTTTTCAAGGAGAATCAAAGTAACAGTCAACAGAGCAGAGACATCTTAAAGTTTACCACAGTACATACTTCATTAACTCAGTCACTAAGGGTATGCTGAGTAGCTACACATAAACATCAAAGTGTAGTTACAAAGTGTTTGTTTTGCTCACACACACACACACACACACACACACACACACGTGCACACGCGCACAGCCCACATGACATTTAGGGATTGAGGGATCCAGATTTTCCAAACTGACTGAGCTGAAAGCTAGAACATTTTGTATTCTGTTCATCACAATATTAAGCCAAGAAACTTGAATTGACAAGTAGAAAGCCAAGTCTAACATAGTATTTACTGCTCTTTACAGATTTGTGTAAGAGTTTAGGTTTCACCCAAGATTCTAATAGTAACATTTCGTCAAAGATTGTGAAATGGGTTTTCAAGTAAAAAAATGCATTTTTTTTTCCCTTGGGGATACTGTTAACCTATTTTATTCACCACAGACATTTAAGTGGGATTTGAAAAAAATTGATTCTGACAGATGGTAAACATTTTGACCAGAACTATATTTTGTAACAATGTGTATGCAGAACAAGTATTATGAGCTAAAATAATATGTACTCTTTGGAGCTATGCTTTTAAGAGTAAAGGACCAAAAAATGATTTAAATACTATATAGTCTCTTGTTTTGTCCTCTCATTTTACTAATTTCTTCTGTTTGGTTTTAGCTTCTATAATTTGCCGTTAGTTTTTCCCTTTTCTTTGTAGTCCAGTCCTTTGTGAAAACATTGGGATTTATCTATGGTTACCCATATTAAAGTCTTGCATTTGCCTGAAAGAATATTGAATATTAAAATTCAAGTTGTCAAGGACAGCCTGCCAGGCTGGCAGCTAATTAAATGCTGTTTGTGAACTCAGGTACTTTGTTTTCTTTTTGGTGGGTAAATTGAGAACTAGCATCATTTATGATACCAAGTATGATACTGACACACTACACAACTGAACTCTACAGTTCTTTGCAGAAGTCCTAAGATTTTCATTCCCTATGTCCTCTTTAAGTCAAGGAGATAATAAACATAATAATTTTATTTGAAGGACCTGTCTAAAACTGATGTAGAGTGCATAATAGTAACACCTAGGAACACATTGTTCAATAAATATTCAGTAGATACCTGTCTTGCTCCAGAAACAAAGCTAGGATATAGATGTAGTGTGCCCTAGAAAGAGATATAGCTTTGAGGAATTTGGCATCTTGCCACAAATGTCCTCTAATGTAATAAATTTAACCATATTGACAAAGACCACAGCCATCATCCTATTTTTGCGTTAGCAATTTAGTATTAGTCATCCAGATATTAATTGCTTTGACCAATGCTATCATTTACAATATCAGATTCTATAATAATCTGAGGTCAAATCGTCTTTTCTTTTATAATGAGGGAGACAAAATGTCCTTTCTGGGTCTTTGAACTTCACCACTATACTTTTGTCTAACTACTTAAAAGTTATCTGATGCCAAACACCAAGGGCCTTTTCTGTCACAAAGACATGATGCAAATCTGGCATTGATAATTCAAGTGTCCATCATCTTTCCATCGTATGCCTCAAACCTATTTAACGATACATGAAGAAGTTTGGCCCTGTGCTAAATCAACTCTTCCTGACGAGGGAATAAATAAATCCTGGGGTGGGAAAGCTTTGTCAGCTCTTACCCAATGTGCTGTAGCAGAGTCGAGGAGAATCCTGTCAGCAATTTGTCTGACCCTGCCCACTCTAATGTGACTACACTTCCTCAGTTTATCTACAAGAAGGGGACATTCACACCAGGGAAGGTTATATTTACAACCAGAAATCAAGTCACTACATATTGCCTAGTACCCAGAAAAGGAGAAATGGCACTCATGTGGACTATTGGTGTTGTCTGAAATGAAAAGCAGGTCAGTGAAGGCTCCAGGTGACAAGGCACTCTATTATTACCTTGAAGAGGTGCTGGCAGGGCTCTTGAAGTTGTTAGGAATGAAAATAAGACCTGGTCTGGAAGGTTTCAGCAGCACAGGCAATGCTTAAAAATTGTTTTTTGTTTGTTTGTTTGTTTTTAATAGGAAAAATTCCAACTAGCAAAATTAATCAGTCTAAAATGGTAAAATGGCTTTAGGTTATATATGCCAATGATTGAAGTGAGAAAAGAATGAATGGTAGTTTTGTACACATGCAATAAGGGTTAATGTATAGACAGTTGCATCCATTATATAATTTCTGTTCCAAGTGGAAGGTAAAATGTTCTTTCTATATAAAGTAATATATATATACACATATATGAGAATATATATATATTTATACATACATATACATTCATACGCATATATACATAGCTTCATATGCAATGACTCTCATATTTTAAATATTTCCTTCACCAATATTCTAGAACACACCAAATTGATCTACAGCTTACCTAATTTTACATGAACAATTGCAGTTGGATTTCAAATAGAAGACATGTTTTCATAGCAGATGGCATATTCATTTTATTAGGCATCCAAGTTTAGACTGCTATGAATCTGTTCCATGTATCTGGAGTTAAAAATAAAGTTACTTCAGATTGTGTCAAATATATTTCAGGACTCCTCTTCAGTTTCCTGGCTGTTGATAAGGTTTTATCTTTGTTTTGTTAAAGGTTTTTGGTTGGCTTTCTTACACAGGTTCAGGAAGCCTTCTCTGTGTTTACTTTATAATGACCTACAGCTGAGCAATGGCAAAAAGAGAGGAAAAAACATGTTTTCATATATTGACAAAAATATGGACTGGAGAAACAATGGCATACAGATAAATCTGTGCCTCTGAAACCAGGTTTCTTTTTTTTGTTAAGCAGTCAGAAAATAGAGAGCTCCTGCGAGTTCTTTGTTCAATAAAGAGACATCATGACCCAAATCAAACAATGCTTCATATTTTCAACAAAGCTGTTTGGCTTTTGAAATGTGAGCATTAACTACATTTATTGGTATTGTTCCATAGCAATATTTTTGGCTATGCTATGCATATGGACTTATGTGCACTTAGCGGGGAAACTATTAGAATGTATTCTTCAAAGGATCGGGGTTCTGAACTATATTGTTCACACTTATTTCACAGATTGATGTAATTGGCCTGGCTTGCTTCCCAGTTATACCTAATATTTCAAAGCACCTCAGATTCTTCCAGTGTGGACTCAAGCTTGAGAACTGTGGGGCTAGAGAAGTGCTTCTGAAAGCATAATATGCATGTAAATCAGCTGGATATTTTTGTAAAATGTAAAATGTACATTTTGTAAAATGTACCTATTTCTACAAAATTTCTAGAGGATTTCAGAGCTACCATTGCCTATGCTACATTTTGTGTAGTCAGGGGCCAGAAGATATGACAGCTAAGACTGCAGACTCAGCTAAATGCCAAAGTTTTAGCCATGACTATAATGCCCAACCTTCTTTTGAACCATGTAAAAAAGAAACATTACAATGAACTATTTCCTATTGCAAAATTTTGGGTGGTTGTTTTTCCAATGGAGGTTTAAGATGCTTTGCCAAATCAATACACAGTTGTTTATGTCACCTGAACTCATTTTTCTAGGATCCAATGGCGAATAAATATGCTTTGAGAATAAAAATACTGATTTATAAATTTCAGAAAGCATTATAAACCTCAAACTGCATATGCTGTAGGGTAATAACATAGTAGAAATTGATACATCCGTATGAAAGACTGTCTGTTGGGAAACTGTTAAGGAATACATTCCCTGAATAATTGTCACATGTAATCTTTACATTGAACATCAAAAAATAAATATTACTAACCAGAATTTTGTCTATTGTTCTCTTTTTTAAAAAATACTTTCCGAAATATACAACTAGCACTCATTTTTAACTGAATTTAAAATTCTGAAGCATTTTAAACAGCTCTGTGAACAAATATTGGAGAAGGAAATGGCAACGCACTCCAGTATTCTTGCCTGGAGAATTCTAGGAATGGGGCAGCCTGGTGGGCTGCCGTCTATGGGGTCACACAGAGTCAGACATGACTGAAACAACTTAGCTGCAGCAGCAGCAGCAGCAGCATGAACAAATATTTGGCATAATATTATTTAACCAAGAATTTTGTCTTGTATTGATAGCTTTACTGTCTGAATTTTCAAATATATCAAAGCGTTTGCTTTAGTTTTGTATTATGAGAGTATTTCTGGTTTAATACAGGAAATGACAAATGCTGTAGTTTGCCCTCACCCGTTTCTTAAAATATTTTTTTTAATTTCAATTTCATTTTCCTAAGAGCCAGACCGAGTTTCATATTTGTTACAATTTTGCAAGTTCTTTTTATTACTCGGTTATAGCAAGATGTGTTCAGAAAAGTAGCAAAATTCCATGCTATTCATGCAGAATTCCTTCCTTGTTAGTGGTGTGTGCAAAGCCATCTGTTCTCTTTGCAGTGGCAGTGATGACTTGTGTGGGACAGTGAGCACTTGTCAGCGCCTGGAAGATGGTCCTCTGCATAAATCATTATTCTGTTTTCATGTCTCATAAGCAGTGAACCCTTTTTAGTCTGCATTTCTGGCTGAGGTTGGCATACACCGAGGGAAGAGAATCAGAATCAAGGAGAGTTGCTTATTAAATTACTCATCTCACTTTTACAGAACAGCTGCTAAGCCAAACTGGCTAAAATATCTTAGTAGTTACCCACAGCATATGTTAGAATACAGATGCTCACTCTGAGCAATTCAAAGAGCCAAGGCTGTGGAGTTTGATAAATGTTCAGCTTTTAGATACAAAGCAGAGGTTAAATGGATATGTCAAGATACTTAGCTTGCCCTGATACTTTTAGCTGAAGAATAAATGGTGGCAAATTTCCCACTAGGCTATTTTATAATCCTGGCCTGAAAAAAAAAAGTTAATGGAAACATTCATCTATTTCTTTTAATAATGCACTAACTCCATTTTATTTGAATTTTTAAACAAAAATTACTTTTTAAATAGTATTCAAATCAAGGCAAATCACAGAGCGATGTGTTCATTCATAAAAGAAGATGTTCAGGGGCATATATATGTAATTTAACTTTTGTAGGAGTTACTTTATTGAGAACAGACTGCTCACCACCCTGAAGACCTATTTAGTAAAGTCTGATGCATTAAATTAATAACTGTCCTGAGCATGGGTTTCAGATATGGGAGTTTGCCTTACAGGACTTGAATCAGACCACTAGCTAATTCTCAGGAGTCACTTAATATCCGTCAAATTATAACAACATTTTAGTTCAGTTCAGTCACTCAGTCATGTCCGAATCTTTGCGACCCAAAGGGCAGCAGAATGCCAGGCTTCCCTATTCATCACCAACCCCCCGGAGCTTGCTCAAATTCATGTCCATTGAGTTGGCAATGCCATCCAGTCATTTCGTCCTCTGTCATCCCCTTCTCTTCATGCCTTCAATCTTTCCCAGCATCAGGGGCTTTTCCAGTGAGTCAGTTCTTTGCCTCAGGTGGACAAAGTATTGCAGTTTCAGCTTCAGCATCAGTCCTTCCAATGAATATTCATGACTGAATATTCAAGATATGACACTGAAAGATGAACTCCCTGGACCTGTAGGTGCCCAATATGCTACTGGAGAAGTGTGGAGAAATAACTCCAGAAAGAATGAGGAGATGGAACCAAAATAAAAACAACACCCAGTTGTGGGTGTGACTTGTGATGAAAGTAAAGTTCAATGCTGTAAAGAGCAATATTACATAGGAACCTAGAATATTAGGTCCATGAATAAAGGTAAATTAGAAGTGGTTAAACAGAAGATGGAAAGTGTGAACATTGACTTTTAGGAATCAGTGAACTGAAATGGGCTGGAAAGGGCGAATTTAATTCAGATGACCATTATACCTACTGCTGTGTGCAAGAATCCCTTAGAAGAAATGGAGGAGCCATCATAGTCAATAAGAGAGTCTGAAATGCAGTACTTGGATGCAGTCTCAAAAATGACAGTGTGATCTCTGTTCATTTACAAGGCAAACCATTCAACATCACAGTAATCCTAGTCTATGCTCCAACCAGTAATGCTAAAGAAGCTGAAGTTGAATGGTTCAATAGAGATCTACAAAAACTTCTAGAACACCCCAAAAAGATGTCTTTTTCATCATAGGGAACTGGAATGCAAAAGTAAGAAGTCAAGACATACCTGGAGTAACAAGCAAATTTGGCTATGGAGTACAAAATGAAACAAGGCAAAGGCTATCAGAGTTCTGCCAAGAGAATGCACTGGTCATAGCAAACACTCTCTTCCAGCAACACAAGAGAAGACTCTACACATGGACATCACCAGATGGTCAATACTGAGATCAGAATGATTATATTCATTGCAGCTAAAGATGGAAAAACTCTATACGGTCAGCCAAAACAAGACTGGGAGCTGATTGTGGCTCAGATCATGAACTCCTTATTACTTAAATTGAAGAAAGTAGGGGAAATTACTAGACTATTCAGGTATGATCTAAATCATATCTTTACGATTATACAGTGGAAGTGACAAATAGATTCCAGGGATTAGATCTGATAGAGTGCCTGAAGAACTATGGATGGAGGTTTGTAAAATTGTACAGGAAACAGTGATCAAGATCATCCCCAAGAAAAAGAAATGCAAAAATGCAAAATGGTTCACTGAGAAGGCCTTACAAATAGCTGAGAAAAGAAGAGAAGCTAAAGGCAAAGGAGAAAAGGAAAGATATACCCATTTGAATGCAGAGTTCCAACGAACAGCAAGAAGAGATAAGTAAGACTTCCTCAGTGATCAATGCAAAGAAAAAGAGGAAAACAACATTTAGTCATGACTAATCTCGGTGGTGTGGTGACATAAAGATGAAAGATTTTATAACATATTGCCTGTCCCTAATCAATCAAATGGTTCTGATTTGAGGAAAGAAACATCGTTTTGATTTAATCAGTTCCTATTTAATTCTTGAGTTGATTTGAACTAAAAAAAAAAAACAGAAGAAAACCTACTTTTCTGTTTGAACCGTTTCTTCCTGCAAAAAGAATTGGTTCCATGAAAATTATTATTTTTAGCGAATTAAGAAAATATCTATGATTATGCTGACTTAAGCTGTTTCAGTTGGAGTTAAATTTTCTGATGGCTCTTTATTCAATTTTCTATTTCCTGATGCTTATTAAATGATAAGAATTTGATGAAAGTTCCTTATTTTTAATACTTATGTATGCAAAAGTATCAAAAGCTACAGCAGTTCCCAAACAGATTTAAGCTTATGCAGCCTTTAATACATCCCTTGATTAGCTAGATAATTAATCACTTTTATCCATATACTGAGAACCACACTTCTTCAGTCCACAATATCACTACTAATTTAAGCAGAATTCTGCATCTGACATTTTACATATGCAGATTCATTTCATCCGCAATACTTCATAGCAAGAGGAAGGGAAATAAAATAAAGCTCAGGAAAAGTGAAAAATAATCTTTGACTGCATTATCTTTCAAAGGAATGGTTAAGCCCTCCTTTGAGACACTGTGAGACATCCCTTTGTGAACATTTCATTCATCATACGCACAGGGTGCTGAGATAACAGAATTTGTGGGAATGTGACCCTAATATTAGCAAGGAAGATGAAAGTAGAAAATTAAAATGACAATGGTCCATTCTTCTATTAAAATATTAAAGACAGAATCACTTTCAAGAAATAGCAATATGATCTAAATTGTTACAATGCAACAAACATGTAAGGTATAAAATGGCATAAAGTATGTTGAAGTATTTTTAATTAATTTGTATAATTTGGAAAATGTCACTTAAAAACAGGAAGTGTCCAAAAGATTGCTTCACTTTTCTCACTTGTTAGGGCTGTTGAGAGACAGAGTCCAGATATTTGTGAAGGATACATTTTCAACTCCAAAAATAGCTAGAAATTGAAAGATTTTTTCCTATTGGACACGTAAATAATTTTAAATGTTAGCAGACATAGTCTCAATAACTAAATGATGGACTGGAGACCTATTCTTACCCTTTTCTTTGCTGAAGACCAGAGTAATGTCCTTGTTGGTTATTGACAATAGGTGTTCAGCCTATTCTCTGATTCATTTTTTGTTCTTTTTTCTCAGTTTCTAAGGATTGTACAGTTTATCCTAGCATGCATGAGGTTTTCTGTTTTATACAGTTATTTCTTTCTCCCTAAATGATACTGATGATTTTAAAATATCAAAAAAAAATAGAAAATAAAAATATTTCCCTTTTGTTGTGTGGAATTTATCTTTTTTCTTGATTAAAATTCTTAAATCTATAGATGTCCACTATCTCTCTATAACATATGACTGCAAAAATATTATTTCCAAAATTTACTATATAGTATTTCATTCTACAAGTATGCCATAGTTTAAGGTGTCATTTTTCAGTTGTTAGAGTTTTTTTCTTTTTTTTCCATTTTTTAACTTTTGCATTTTTATAGGCAGTATATGTATATATTAATTATTATACACTGAGTGAAATTATGTACTTTCATTCATTAATTCAATTGGCAACAACCATGATCACTAGCTTAAAGAATAAAGAGTTTATTATTTTTCAAGGAAACTAAATGTGATTTCTCCTAATTTTTGTGTTTTTCCCATTAAAATTTTTATTGCAGCATGATTGCTTTACAATGCTCTGTTTCTGCTATACAGCACAATGAATCAATTATATGTATACATATATCCACTCCCTTTTTAATTTCCTTCTCATTTATTTTACCATAGAGGATTTATCTCCTTGTGATATACAGTAGATTCTCATTAGTTATTTATTTTATATATAGTAATGAATATATGTCAATCCCAAACTCCCAATTCCACCCACTCTCACTTCCCCCTTGGTAATTTTAAGTTAGTGTAAGGTCAGACCCCAGGAGCCATGATGGGCCACTCCTTCTCTCCCCCGCCAGCGGTGGAGGTCTCTAATGGAAGAAGCCTCCCAGATTCCAGGGACCAATGACAGCACACTTCACCAGCTAAAGCCACCCCACCCCAGCCACATAGAAGGACCTGTCAGCCTGCGACACCTCGGCCTGGCAATCTATCTGAACCCCCGTCCATCTAGCCTGACCATCCCTCGCAATGAGCGTATAAAAGCCACCCCCAACATGGTCTGGGCGTGGACTTCCTGGACCTGCCTCGTTCAGGTCTAGGAACCCCACCGGTAGCGCTTCACCATTAAAAAGCCTGTTAGATGCTCTTTTCAGGGTCCTGGTCATCTTTACCTAACAGTTAGTTTTCTACATTTGTGATTATATTTCTCCTTTGCAAATATGAATAAGAAAATGTGGTACATATTTACAGTGGAATATTACTCAGCCTTACAAAGGAATGAGATAGTGCCATCTACAGAGATGTGGACGGACCTAGAGATTGTCATACATAGTGAAGTGAATCAGAAAGAGAAAGACAATTATTGTATAATATCCCTTAGTGGAATCTAAAAAAAAATGGTACCGAAAAACTTTGGCATTTTGAAACAGAATTATGAACTACTTTCTAAATTTCCATCTGCCTTTCCAAACATTACCTATCAAAAATTCTTTCAAATCAGTTTATTCTTTCAACATTTCACTGAATCTGTCATTGTGAAGACTATCAGTGAATCATTTCAGACAAATTAATTGTCTTTTCTTGAAACCCCAGTTTAACTAGGTTCTCTGGGGAACTCTTTCCAGTTGTTCCCAATTTGCTGTTTTGAATCTTACTACTCTTTTGTTTCCTTTGAGAATAGTCAGTGGTTAATATCTGCTCATTCAAATATATGTATATGCATTCTTGTACTTTTTTCCCCCTCTTAAACTGAGATCACTTTCTATTTTAAAAGCAAACAATCAGTATAATCCTGACTGTTAAAAATTTCCCTCAAAATTTGGTCACCACATTTTAATATCTACTGTATAATGTTTCTTCAGTTCATTTCAGTTCAGTCACTCAGTCATGTCCAACTATTTGCAACCACATGAACTGCCACAGCAGGCCTCCCTGTCCATCATCAACTCCTGGAGTTCACTCAAACTCATATTAGTCAGTGATGCCATCCAATCATCTCATCCTCTGTTGGCCCTGTCTCCTCTGGCTTTCAGTCTTTCCCAGCATCAAGGTCTTTTCGGATGAATCAGTTCTTCATATCAAGTAGCCAAAGTATTGGTGTTTTAGCTTCAGCATCGGTCCTTCCAATGAATATTCAGGACTGATTTCCTTTAGGATGGACTGGTTGGATCTCCTTGCTGTCCAAGGGACTGGCAAGAGTCTTCTCCAACACCACAGTTCAAAAGCATCAATTCTTCAGCGCTCAGCTTTCTTTAAAGTCCAAATCTCACATTCATGCATCACTACTGGAAAAACCATTGCTTAGACTAGATGAAACTTTGTTTGCAAAGTAATGTTTCTGCTTTTAATATGCTGTCTAGGTTTCTCATAGCTTTTCTTCCAAGGAGCAAGCAACTTTTAATTTCAGAGCTGCAGTCACCATCAGTGGTGATTTTGGAACCCCCCAAAATAAAGTCTGTCACTGTTTCCACTGTTTCCCCAGCTATTTGCCTTGAAGTGATGGGACCCAATGCCATGATCTTAGTTTTCTGAATGTTGAGTTTTAAACCAGCTTTTTCACTCTCCTCTTTCACTTTCATCAAGACGCTCTTTATTTTCATTTTTTGACTTTCTGCCTTAAGGGTGAATGTCATCTGCATATCTGAGGTTATTGATATTTCTCCCAGCAGTCTCGATTCCAGATTGTACTTCATCCAGCCCAGCATTTCTCTTGATATACACTGCATATAAGTTAAATCNTTTCATCAAGACGCTCTTTATTTTCATTTTTTGACTTTCTGCCTTAAGGGTGAATGTCATCTGCATATCTGAGGTTATTGATATTTCTCCCAGCAGTCTCGATTCCAGATTGTACTTCATCCAGCCCAGCATTTCTCTTGATATACACTGCATATAAGTTAAATCAGCAGGGTGACAATATATAGCCTTGACATAATCCTTTCTCGATTTGGAAACCAGTCTGTTGCTCCATGTCCAATTGTAACTGTTGCTTCCTGACCCGCATACGGATTTCTCAAGAGGCAAGTCAGGTGGTCTGGTATTCCCATCTTTTGAAGAATTTTCCAGTTTGTAATGATCCACACAGTCAAAGGCTTTGGTGTAGTCAATAAAGCAGAAGTAGATGATTTTCTGGAACTTTCTTGCTTTTTTGTTGACCCAGTGGATGCTGGCAGTTTGATCTCTGGTTCCACTATCTTTTCTAAATCCAGCTTGAATATCTGGAAGTTCACGGTTCATGTACTGTTGAACCCTGTCTTGGGGAATTTTGAGATTTATTTTACTAGCGTGTGAGATGAGTTCAATTGTGCAGTAGTTTGAGCATTCTTTGACATTGCCTTCTTTGGTGTTGGAATGAAATCTGACCTTTTTCAGTCCTGTGGCCACTGTTGAGTTTTTCAAATTCGCTGGCATATTCAGGACAGCACTTTCACAGCATCATATTTTAATATCTCTTGATGAATATATGAGTGATAAATTTTATGAATATATAACTATGGTTACCTTGTGATATCTGTTTTATTCTTTATCTTCATCTTCTGCCTTGCTCAACTAGTACATTTCCTTTTTATCTTATTTTTGTATCTTTAAGGTAAAAATATAGACAAAAATGTGCATATATTAAGGGTTTCCCTAGTAGCTCAGTGATAAAGAATCCACCTGCCAGTGCTGTAGATGCAGGTTTGATCCCTGGGTCGGGAAGATCCTCTGAAGAAGAAAATGGCAACCCACTCCAATATTCTTGCCTGGGAAATCCCATGAACTGTAGAACCTGCCAGGCTACAGTTCATGGAATTACAGAGTTGGACATGACTTAGTGACTGGACAACATATATCATAAACATACAACTTGATGAATTTTCACGGTGAACACACCTATGGAAAGAATATAAAATGGATTCAAAAATTCCCCACTTCTAGTAAATGTAGCTTGTATTGATAATTCCACCCCTTGAGTGTGAGCAAGACTTGTGAATTTGATGAGATCCACTCCTTTAATTAAGTCACTGTAATGTGTCAAAACTGATATTACTAAATCCCAAATAAGTTTACTTTGAGTTCATCCAAAAGATTATCTAGGTAAAGTTACCATGGCTCTTCATAAAGGGTCCAGACCTTTTCTTAAGGGAGAGACTTGAAGTCAGAGAGATTTTCCTGCTGCTGCTGCTAAGTCTCTTCAGCCGTGTCCAACTCTGTGAGACCCCATAGATGGTAGCCCACCAGGCTTCTCCATCCCTGAGATTCTCCAAGCAAGAACACTGGAGTGGGTTATCATTTTCCTACTGCTTTAAAAGTCAATAACAGCAAATGAAGCAACTGACAAACAACTAATCTCAAAAATATACAAGCAACTTACACAACTCAATTCCAGAAANAATTAATCACCAGGCTATGTTCAATACAGGATACAGGATGCTTGGGGCTGGTGCACAGGGATGATCTAGAGAGATGATATGGGGAGGGAGGTGGGAGGGGGGTTCAGGATTGGGAACTCATGTACACTCATGGTGGATTCATGTTAATGTATGGCAAAACTAATACAGTGCTGTAAAGTAAAATAAAGTAAAAATAAAAACTAAAAAAAAAGTCAATCACATAGTGACAGGGTTTACGGGATACCTGCAGGCAGCCTCTAGGAGCTAAAAGGAACCCACAGCAAACAGCCAACAAGAAAGCAAAGACTCAGTACTCTTTCTCCAAGGAACTAAGCGCTGCCAACATCCACATTATCAGGGAAGAGGACCATGAAGTCCACAAAGGAGCACAGCCTCCTCCCACCTAGACTGCAGCCTTGCAAGACCTTGAATGTGCACCCAGCTGAGCCATTCCTGAACTCCTGAACCACAGACACTGTGGTAACAAATCTATCTTGTTTTAAGCCACTAAGCTTGTGGGAATTTATTACACAGAAACAGAAGTCTAATCCCACACCCATGGAACAACCAGTCACATCAAACAGCACATTTCCAGAATTACAGGAATAGTCTCCATGTCCCTGTCCCACCACTATACTCTAATACACAAGATAATGATCCTGATTAATACCAGACAGGAATTTTGCATATTTTTAACTTTATATAATTAAAGTCATTAATTGTATACTTTTTAGGTTAAGCTTAGTTCATTCAACGTTATATTGTGAAAATTCATTTATTTCTACAAGGCAATCATGCATGCATTCTCATTGCTTTGTTGTATTTCATTTTATGACTACTCAACAATAGATCCAATTGACAACTGAGAATTTTGGGTTCCTCCCAATATTGGGTTGTTAGGCAATAATGCTATTTTACATGTGTTTTGTGAACATAAGTGCATTTCTGGTGTTTATCTAAGAGTGACACTGTTGGAACATAAAATTTGCACATTTTAATGTTGCCTTATTAGGTGATGGCAAACAATTTTCTAAAAAAGAATATAAATTCTTAAAGCATCTTACTCGTTGAATTGTTGGAGTTCTTTATACATTTTGGGTATGTACACTATTGTATGGGATATGCACCTATATTGTATATGTGCATACATATATTGTGTACGTATGGCTTCCCTGGTGGCTCAGACGGTCAAGTATCTGTCTACAATGTGGTAGACCCGGCTTCAATCCTTGGGTTGGGAAGATCTCCTGGAGAAAGAAATGGCAATCCATTCCAGTACTATTGCCTGGAAAAATCCCATAGACAGAGGAGCCTAGTAGGCTACAGTCCGTGGGGTGGCAAAGAATCAGACACGACTAAGCAACTTCACTTTCACTTTCATACATATATTGTATATATGTATTGTGAATACCTTCTCTCACTAAATGGCTTTCATTTTCACTCTTTGAAAGTTGACTTTTGAGTAACCTTAAGTTGACTAAATTTTAATGCCAGCACTTTCCCTGTTTATTTCAAATTTATCACTTTGTGCTTTTTATTATTTTATTGTTTTAATATAAATTTATTCATTTTAATTGGAGGTTAATTACTTTACAATATTGTATTGGTTTTGCCATACATCAGCATGAATCCACCACAGAAAAGATGCTCAACAGCCCTCATTATCAGAGAAAGGCAAATCAAAAGCACAATGAGATACCATTTCACACCAGTCAGAATGGCTGTGATCCGAAAGTCTACAAGCAATAAATGCTGAAGTGGGTGTGGAGAAAAGGGACCCCTCTTACACTGTTGGTGGGAATGTAAACTAGTACAGCCACTATGGAGAACAGTGTGGAGATTCCTTACAAAACTGGAAATAGAACTGCCTTATGACCCAGCAATCCCACTGCTGGGCATACACACGGAGGAAACCAGAATTGAAAGAGACACGTGTAGCCCAATGTGCTTTTTATTTAAATGTCCTCTGTCTATTGAAGATTTCCAGGTGGCACTAGTGGTAAAGGATCTGCCTGCCAAAGCAGGAAATCTAAGTGATGTGGGTTCAGTCCTTGGGTAGAGAAGATCCCCTAGAGAAGGAAATGGCAACTCACCCCAGTATTCTTACCTGAAGAATCCTGTGGACAGGGGAGCCTGATGGGTTACAGTCCATAGGGTCACAGGGAGTCAGACATGACTGAAGCAACTTAGCATGCACTGCTTATTGAATATTAGAAAAAGTTTTCTCATACTTTTTTCTATATTCTTAAAATATTTTGTTTATATTTGGATCTAAAATCCACCAAGTAATTTTAGGAAAAAGAAAATAGTGTGTGTGCCCTTAACAAGTTAGGGGAAGTTCTTTCTATCCTTAGTTTACTAAGAATTTGTATAAGGAATGTGTGTTGAATTTACTTATAGATTTTCTGTACCTGTTGGGGTGATATTATTAATGAAAGAGCATTGATCTTTATATGTTAAACACTTTTTTCAGCTGAAATAAGCACCTCTTGGTCTTTATAGTACCTTGTTTACATACATTAACAAATTTGATTAGAGTATAATATATCATTTTCCACAATAAATCATTTTCCACCCTTTTACTTAAATAGATCTATGTACTTCATTTGATATGAAGCGCTTGTAAACTTGTGGGTATATTAATTTTTAATCAGGTCTGATCATCTTGGACCTTTATTCTGAGTGATTCAAATTTAGATTATAAATTAATGACTTATTTGGCATTTATGCCTTCTTTTCTATTTTTTAACTCATCTCTATTCTTCTTAATCTTCTTCCTTCATTCTTTTGTAATAAAAAAGTATTTTTCCATTTTTCTTTACAAGCTATTTAGTTTATAGAGATATTGAAGAATTCTGATAATGAAACTAATGATTACAACATGTATTCCTGATTTATTATTACTTGTATAAGATAATTCTCTCTGAAAATTAGCCAATGATTTTATTACATTAATTGATCATTTCTGTTTTTAATATAATTTTGTTTCCAGAACATTTATTTTTTTTAGTTCACAAGTGCTTTTATATTTAATAATTACTGTCCGGAATCAATGATCACCAGACACAGATTAAACTTTCCTCTTTTAGAAGCTTGGAAGAGAAACAGTTATTTTTCTAGAAAAATCATTGTCAGACAAAAGTCAGGAAAAGATGCAAAGACAGACAAAGAATAAGGCCCAAGAAATTATCTCTTTTGAAACCCACGTATAGCAAACATCTAATTAGCTTCTGAAGTTTAAAATTAGCTGAGAAGATCTAGATAAGTAAATAATATATATTTTAAAATTCTTGCCTTCATTACTTGGACTCAGAAATTCCGAGCTCCCTAAAATAGTTTCTTACTTTCCTTTGTTTAAGTTATTGTTCTTAACACCCATCAGTATTGAATACTGCTTATTTAATGAAGTATTTGCCATTCCTATTGATTTATCCAGTAGTGTTTTCAATAGAAACAATTTTCCAATTCCTTTAAAATAATTAATTCACATACAGTATGTACTTCAATCAAATATTGTAAATTTCTAATTGCATGTGTCTTATTGGTTAGAGTGAGCTTATTTTGTTTAAATTACATGAGTGATCATCCTCACCTTATCTGCAGTGGAGATTCCAAATTTTGCCATGCAAGAATAGCAGAGAGATTCTCTCACTAATAGTTGTGGTGGTGGTAGATGTTTATTTTCCATAAATTTTTATTGGAAAATTGAGTCTTTGTATTATGATGTTCTATGTATCTTTTTTAATTTAAAGGTTTTTTTGTTTATTTATTTTTTATTATTATTTTTAATAAAAAGGTAGCTACAGACCATCCAATCAGGACTAGTAATTGTAGGATCTCACAATATCTGCAAGAGTGATGTTTAAAGCTGACTTTTCCAACAAGCTGAGATAAAAATGATTCAATATTCAAATTCTTTTTACCTTAAAACTTGATTCTATTTGGCTTTGTGTCAGGTTCTAATTTTATTTCTCATTTTTGGTCCCTGAGTCTGAGAATTACCCCTCTTGCTCTTGTTATGAGTATATAGAAAAGTTGCCTTAAACATTCAGGTAATATAATATTCCTTAAGACTTTTCCTTAAAAATTAAGTTTGTACTTTGAAACTTTATTATGCTAAAAGTATGATAGTGTATCTGCTCCTGGAATAATAAGTGAATTAGTTAAAGTAATTTAGTTAAAGTCATTTTCTTATTCCTTTACAAGTTATAAATGGTTTCCCATGGCAAAGTGATAAACAGTATCTTATAGTGAAAATATTGAAGCTTACACTGACTATGAAAGAGAATTCAATTTATTTTCACATGACATTTATTCACTTATTAGTTAAATTTGAAAAGACCACAAAAACTATAAAGATGATGAAAATTTTGCCAACACATTTACATGGAAAGCTTCAGTCTCTCTCAACTTGAATAAATGATCATGCTTCAAAAATTCAATTTATTTCCTTTTTACAAGAATAGCCTCATTTTCTTATAACTCCTCTAAGACAAAAGCATTATAGTCAAAATGGCAATTAAGATCTATAATATATCAGTGACATTGCAAAATTTATTTTGTGAGACCAAAGCTTACACTGATTTTTTAAAAAATAAAGATAACTAGTAAATATCCTGGTAAAGATTTATTTTTACATAAACCCTCTCTTTTATTCTTTCTTCCCTACTACATTATTTACTCTTCCATATGTGCACAACATAAAGACTGGCAAGCAAAAGTTAACATATGTCATCACAAAATACATGAAAAATAAAAGTTTCTGTTTTCATGCTTTAAATAAAACTACACAGATTTTTTTGTTGTTCCATGAAAATGACATTTGGTCAGCTCACATATTAGCAAGAGATATTATTCCCATTACATGAATCAATGACATTAACAGTGCTAATAAATGTTAGAAAATTCTGCAGATTCATACTGACTTGTGGAGAAGGCAATGGCAACCCACCCCAGTACTCTTTCCTGGAAAATCCCATGGACGGAGGAGCCTGGTAGGCTGCAGTTTATGAGGTTGCTAGGAGTCGGACATGACTGAGCGTCTTCACTTTCACTTTTCACTTTCACGCATTGGAGAAGGAAATGGCAACCCACTCCGGTGTTCTTGCCTGAAGATCCCAGAGACGGGAGAGCCTGATGGGCTGCCATGTATGGGGTCACACAGAG
This sequence comes from Neotragus moschatus, assembly GCA_006410615.1. Classification (NCBI taxonomy): domain Eukaryota; kingdom Metazoa; phylum Chordata; class Mammalia; order Artiodactyla; family Bovidae; genus Neotragus; species Neotragus moschatus. The sequence goes on along the minus strand of SJYA01000097.1, from coordinate 1,711,508 downwards.
TCAGACATGACTGAAGTGATTTAGCAGCAGCAGCAGCAGCATGCTGACTTGTACCTGCAGCACTTGTTTCACTAATCATCCTAATTTTTGACCTATATGAATTCTCTTTATTTGTTCTAAATATTAGGTAACTTGGGACAAGACATTTTTATTCTCTCTAGAAGAATGAAGTGTTGAAAAAAAATAGAATTCCTCTCACAATATAGGTCTTATTTCCTCAGTTTCTGGAAACCCCTGGAATTTGAAGGTAGGATTTGCATCCAGTCCTACAAGTTTGCCTTTTTCATAATCTGTAAGCCTACTTGCATTTTGTTATTTTAGAGAAACAAACAAAAACCTAAACTGCTTAAACTTTTACATATAATAAAATATGTGTTAGCATTTTTTGGCGCAAAGGATTTTCCTTTAGTAACCTTTAAGACACATTTAAATTTGTCACAAGGAAATGTGTATTTAATAATAGATGAAGAATGAGATGTTATCCCTGTAAACGTGCTGGTTCAGTTCAGTTCAATCATTCAGTTTGTCCGACTCTTTGTGACCCCATAGACAGCAGCTTGCCAAGCTTCCCTGACCATCAGTGACTACGGAGCTTTCTTAAACTCATGTTCGTCAAATCAGTGATGCCATCCAACCATCTCATCCTCTGTCGTCACCTTCTCTTCCCACCTTCAATATTTCCCAGCATCAGGGTCTTTTCAAATGAGTCAGTTCTTCTCATCAGGTGGCCAAAGTCGTGGAGTTTCAGCTTCAGCATCAGTCCTTCCAATGAACATTTAGGACTGATTTCCTTTAGGATGGACTGATTGGATCTCCTTGCAGTCCTAGGGACTCTCAAGAGTCTTCTCCAACATCACAGTTCAAAAGCATCAGTTCTTCGGCACTCAGCTTTCTTTATATGCCAACTCTCACATCCATACATCACTACTGGAAAAACCATAGCTTTGACTAGACCAACCTTTGTTGACAAAGTAATGTCTCTGTATTTTAATATGCTGTCTAGGTTGCTCATAGTTTTTCTTCCAAGGAGCAAGCATCTTCTAATTTCATGGCTGCAGTCACCATCTGCAGTGATTTTGGATCCCCCCAAAATAAAATCTGTCACTGTTTCCACTGTTTCCCCAGCTATTTGCCATGAAGTGATGGGACCCGATGCCATGATCTTAGTTTTCTGAATGTTGAGTCTTAAGCCTGCTCTTTCACTCTCCTCTTTCACTTTCATCAAGAGGCTCTTTAGTTCTTTTTCACTTTCTGCCATAAGAGTGAATGTCATCTGTATATCTGAGGTTATTGATATTTCTCCCAGCAATCTTGATTCCAGCTTGTGCTTCACCCAGCCCAGCATTTCTCATGATGTACTCTGCATATAAGTTAAATCATCAAAGTGACAATATATAGCCTTGACATATTCCTTTCCCAATTTGGAACCAGTCTGTTGCTCCATGTCTAGTTGTAACTGTTGCTTCCTGACCTGCATATGGATTTCTCAAGAGGCAAGTCAGGTGGTCTGGTATTCCCATCTCATGAAGAATTTTCCACAGTCTGTTGTGATCCACACAGTCAAAGGCTTTAATGTAGTCAATAAAGCAGAAACAGATATTTTTCTGGAACTCTCTTGCTACTTTAATGATCCAGTGGATGTTGGCAATGTGCTCTCTGGTTCCTCTGCCTTTTCTAAATCCAGCTTGAACATCTGGAAGTTCACTGTTCACTCACTATTGAAGCCTGACTTGGAGAATTTTGAGCACTACTTGGCTATCGTGTGAGATGAGTGCAATTGTGCGGTAGTTTGGGTATTCTTTGACACTGCCTTTCTTTGGCATTGGAATGAAAGCTGATCTCTTTCAATCCTGTGGCCACTGCTGAGTACTCCAAATTTACTAGCATATTGTGTACAGCACTTAACAGCAGCACCTTTAAGGATCTGAAATAGCTCAACTGGAATTCCATCACCTCCACTAGCTTTGTTTGTAGTGATGCTTCCTAAGGCCCACTTGACTTCACATTCCAGGATGTCTGGCTCTAGGTGAGTGATCACACCATCGTGATCATCTAGGTCGTGGAGATCCTTTTTGTGCAATTCTTCTGTGTGTTCTTGCCAACTCTTCTTAATATCTTCTGCTTCTGTTAGGTCCTTTATTTGTGCCCTTCTTTGCATAAAATTCCCTGGAGAAGGAAATGGCAATCCACTCCAGCACTCTTGCCTGGAAAATCCCATGGACAGAGGAGCCTGATAGGCTACAGTCCATGGGGTCATAAAAAGTCGGACACGACTGAGCGACTTCACTTTCACTTTCACTTGCATAAAATATTCCCTTGGTATATCTAATTTTCTTGAAGAAATCTCAAGCCTTTCCTCTTCTATTCTTTTCCTCCTATACTGCAGGCAGATTCTTTACCCACAAAGCTATGAAGGAAGTCCCAATCTCTCCTTACCCTTGAAGTTTCCTCTTAGTAAGTTTTCCATCCACTGACCCATACCTTGCTTCTTGATTATAAATTTCTATTTGGTCATGTTGAATTGGGATTGGAGCTTAGTTCAGTGTTGGGTTCTCTTTTCCCCTATTGCGATAGTTTTTCTGAACAATATTTGCTTTGACCACGTAACATATATCCTGTGGTTTTCTTTGACATCCTCTGTCATTTGCATTAGCATTTTAAGGGATCAAAGATATCCTTGAGTAAGTGATACCATTCAAATTGATATGACCCCATGGTTATTATGGTATTTTTTTGTTTTAATAAAAAAATAATAATAATCAACAGTCTAAATGTTGTTGTTATTCAGTTGCCCAGTCATGTCTGACTCATCAACCCCATAGACTGTGGCACACCAGGCCTCCCTGTATCTCATCATCTCCCAAAATCTGCTCAAGTTCATGCCCATTGCATTAGTGATGCCACCCAGCTATCTCACCATCTGATGCCCTCTTCTCCTTCTGTCCTCTCTATTTCCCAGCATCAGGGACTTTTCCAATGAGTTTACTGATAGCATCAGATGACCAAAATGCTGGAGCTTCAACTTCAGCATCAGTCCTTACAAAAAGTATTCAGGGTTGATTTCCCTTAAGATTGACTGGTTTGATCTCCTTATTGTCAAAGGGACTTTTTAGTCTTCCCCAGCACCACTGTTCAAAGACATCAATTCTTTGGCCTAAATGTTATTGTATTACACAACATGCTTTGAGAAATGCTTCTCTGTGCAAATTCCTTATGTTTGTGCTAGTGAAACAAGAGCTCAGATTCACAGAAAATTACCATCTCTCTGACTTCTGGTCCTGATAATGTTTTCCTTAACACATTGGAGCTTTCCTTGAACCCATAAATCAGAGGATTAGCTCCCTAGACTTAATTTTGTTTACTCAAATACTTTTATTGAAAATATTCATATTTGTTGTGAATAAGTTACACTATCTTAAAATCATTCAACAAGTCAACCTGAAAGCACATGTATGGTGATTTATACATAATATTTAGAAACAATGTTTTGAAACAAGTCTTTGGGGACTTGTAAATGTCTAGAACCTCCAGGTCATCCCATAAAGCTAACCTTCATTGATTTTAAAAATGTTTTCCATTTGAATCATTAATATTTATTTTCACATGGCACAGTTTATCTCAATATTGTCAAGTGTCTTTGAGGTCAGTGTGCAATAATTCAACATCATTCTAACATAGGCCCTCTAGTGTAGTGATAGTGCTATAACTTCTGGGTTAGCTATTTTCTGTGCAGTAAAATGAATCCTAGATTTGAAAATCAGGACAAGGGAATTCAAGTCCTTGCTTAGCCAATCATCAGTTAATTCCTTTGAGTCTAAATTTTTTCACTGGCTAAAGCTTTACCTGACTCACTAAGTTATGAATTTCAAAACAAGCCTGATACATAAAAGTTTTTAATAAATCCAAAAATATTCTACAAACTTATTGTCCAGTGTTTACGTGAACCATCTGTGGGTGCCTTATATCTTAAGAGAAGTTCTATTTTTTTTTTTTTGAGTTACACATATCCTATATTTTATCACCAGAATCAAAAGAGTTTAAATGCCAGTAAAACTGAGTTAGAAATAAAACAAGAGGAAAGATTAAAGTACATTTTACAGGATAAATACTCTAAAAAGGAAGTATTTCTCATTAATATTTGTATCTCTGCCTAGAAACAAGCAGGGTGATATCCATTAGAATATATCCAATGAATTTAAGTTGAGCTGGAGAAGGAAATGGCAACCCACTCCAGTATTCTTGCCTGGAGAATCCCATGGACAGAGGAGCTTGGTGGGCTATAGTCCACCTGTCGCAAAGAGTCTGACAAGACTGAACGCCTTCACTTTCGCTTTCACTTTCAAACTATGGAAGGAAAAGAGACAACAAGCTTTGCAAACAGTGTGATATTAACAACTTTAGTGATTTGATTTTGTCTTTTCTTATATTTTCTACATTCATTTAAGCTTAAGTCATCTCCTTTTGTTTCCATGTGTACAGATTTCATCAAAGGAACTAATAAACATTTTTAGATGATTTTTCATTTTAAAGAAATATAGCATTAAAAAAAGTGAGCATTTTTATATAGGGAGTAAACCTAGATACTAAGAATCTAATCACCTCCTGAATGTCATGAAGGTATCCATGGGTGTTTATCTCACCTGTGGATGGCTTTATCAAAGCACAAATTATGTATGTGTATATATATATATATATATATATATATACATACATACATACACACACCCAGTAAGTCAGCAATAAAGAATCCACATCCAATTCAGGAGATGTACGAGGTGCAGGTTCCATCCCTGGGATGGAAAGATCCGCTCGCCGAGGAAATGACAACACACTCCAGTATTCTTGCCTGGAGAATCTCTTGGACAAAGGAGCCTGGCAGGGTCGCCATCCAAGGATCGCAAAGAGTCGGACATGGCTGAAGCAACTTAGCATGCAAGCACGCACAGATATGTATGAGTGTGCAATCTCAGTCGCGTCCAACTCTTTTGTGCTCCTGTGGACTGTAGCCCACCAAGCTCCTCTGCTTGTAGGGTTTTCCAGGCAAGAATACTGAAGTGGGTTGCCATTTCCTTCTCCAACAGATATGTATATACATATATATTTTTATATATCCTTAACTTGGGGAAAAATACAATTGTCTAGACATGTATTGTGCAATATAGTAGCCAGTTGCATGTGGGAGAAGGCAACGGCACCCCATTCCAGTACTCTTGCCTGGAAAATCCCATGGATGGAAGAGCCTGGTAGGTTGCAGTCCATGGGGTCACGAAGAGTCAGACACGACTGAGCGACTTTCCTTTCACTTTTCACTTTCATGCATTGAAGAAGGAAATGGCAACCCACTCCAGTACTCTTGCCTGGAGAATCTCAGGGACGGGGAGCCTGGTGGGCTTCCGTCCATGGGGTCGCACAGAGTCGGACACGACTGAGGCGACTTAGCAGCAGCAGCAGCAGCATTTACATGTGATTATTTTAAATTTAAAATTTTGAAAATTAACTAAAATGTAAAAATCAGTTCCTCAGCTGCACTGGCTACTTTTCAAGTATTTAATAACTAAGTGTGGCTAGTGGCTAGTATTGGAAAGCACCAATTATAGAACATTTCTATCACTGCAGGAAGTTCTCATACTCACTACTGGTCTGGTTAGAAAAAAAAAAAAAAGAGATAAAAAAACACACAGCATATATCATTTCCTTTCAGTTATCAAGAGATAAAACTTTAATATTCTCAAACAGAATCTTAGTTTTTAAAATCTTAATCATGTAAATTTCTACTCATTGATATTGTATATTGTTCAGTGTGCTATATACAAATAAAAATGAGACACATTTACATTATTACATATAAAAATCATAGGCTTCATTTTTCTATATGTGCATGAAATACACTATGTATTTTAATCTGGGTTACCAATAGTATTTTCTGAAAACTGAGATGGCTTATGCTTTTTAAAAAATGACTAATTCAGTTCAGTTGCTCAGTCGTGTCCTATTCTTTGCGACCCCATGATCACAGCATGCCAGGCCTCCCTGTCCATCATCAACACCCAGAGTTCACTCAAACTCATGTCCATCAAGTCGGTGATGCCATCCAACCATCTCATCCTCTGTTGTCCCCTTCTCCTCCTGCCCCCAATCCCTCCCAGCATCAAAATCTTTTCCAGTGGGTCAACTCGTCACATGAGGTAGCCAAAGTATTGAAGTTTCAGCTTTAGCATCAGTCCTTCCAATGAACACCCAGGACTGATCTCCTTTAGAATGGATCAGTTGGATCTCCTTGCAGTCCAAGGGACTCTCAAGAGTCTTCTCCAACACCACGGTTCAAAAGCATGGATTCTTCAGCTAGAGGAGTGACTAATAAAAGGCTGCCACTCAATAAACATTTCCTTTTCTTTCATTTTAAAGAAAATAAACAAGTACAAAAACTCATGAAACTGACATTACATGTATAGCCAGCTAAATATCAAATATCAATTCTTTAAGTCTTTTCTTCCATGCTTCATTATACTTCCATAATATTTATTTATTAAACTAAAACTCGTAAAAGTGAAATAAGTTCATGTGAAAGAATTGTGGAATATTCTCCCTAACAGGTTTTTTTTTTTTAACCCTCCACCTCCTCCTTCTTGTGAAAGAGAAGAATAGAGATTTTTCTTTATTCGTTTTAGCATATCTCTTCACTGTTCAGTTATCAAACTGTGTGAAGTAGCATGATAAGCAGCTAACTAAAATCATTTCTATACTCAGAAATTCCCTCTTCAAAATCCCAGACACTGATATTGCAAGCAATTTTTATTTGGCTGCTAGCTGCGTCATTCATGAGGAATTCAGCACTATTTTTTATTCATATGTCTGATAAACTAAAATAAATAGGCAACTTTTTTTGCAACTTGAGATGATGACATGCTTCAAGCTCTTCTGGTTTAGGTGAAAAAGTAAAGGACACTAGAAAAGGCAAAGAGATTATTTCCTTGTATGTGTGCATGGGCATGTGTGCTCAGACAAGCACATCACACCACACACAGATACTACATACACAAGCAATTTTTTCTTTTAATCTGTTTTAACTCTGAAGAATTTGAAATTCTTTTGTCAGTGGCCTAATTGCCCTAGTCTTGTCACAATGAATAACACTTAAGTCCCTACATTGATGATGTCCAGCACAGTCTTGCCTAAGCTTTAAAAGTTTGTGACTTTAATCCTGGAATAAATTCCTGACTTTGGACTCAAGGGTTTTTTTATTTGTTTTTATTTTTCAAATGAATACCGTTTACCTTGTTGAGTAGTCTGTCTTTCACATCACTGTTGTCTGACTTTCTACAACTGGAACTAATGTGGGCCTTTGATACATCACACTTGTCACTTCTATCCATACTGAGGCTTTTCTTCTCTTGTTATAATTTGTCTTCATTCTTCAAGACAGTTCTTTATCCAAGGAGCTGTCTTCCATGTTTCTCCATAATGGTTGACCTTGTAGATATAGTTTTCTATCTGGTCATTTAGGGAACTGTTTGTGCTGTAGGAAAATTATGTCCCCAATTTTCTCTGACAACTATATTATTTTATCAAGCCAAATACTATCAGGTTTGTCAGGTATGGTTGTCTTCCTTTGATCCAGGCTGATTTTCTTTAAACAATTCATCACTCTCTGAGTGTCCTGTTTTCTCAACTCTGATCAGCATTTCCTATTATTTTAAGTATATCTGAATTTATTCTGACAAAAAAATAAACACTTTTATTTTCTTCCTAGTGAAAATACTAGATGTTTCTCCAATTATATATTCTTATATCTCCTAATCTTTATTGTAATAACTCTATGTTTTTAAAGGGTTTCATAATTGGCAAAGTATTTTCATGCATATTATTTCATTTAAAAGTACTCTTTTTATATAGCTTGAGAGCATGCATACTAAGTCACTTCAGTTGTGTCTGACTCTTTGACCCTATTGTCTGTAGCCCACCAGGCTCCTCTGTCCATGGGATTCTCCAGGCAAGAATACTGGAGCGTATTGCCTTGCCCTCCTCCCGAGGATCTTCCTGACCCAAAGATCAAACCCATGTCTCTTGTGTCTCTGGCATTGGCAGGTAGGTTCTTTACCACTAGTGCCACCTTGAAGTCCTTTTATATGGGTTATTAAACAGCAAAGGAGACCTTCAGTCAGTTGTGTTAAAAGATGATGTATGACAAAACCCCACAAAATTCTGTAAAGCAATTATATTTCAATTAAAAAAAAATAAAAAGTGGCAAAAAACTGATAATTTCAGAAAAAGACAGAATAATTTCAGGAAAAATATATAAAAATGAATAGATTTTAAGAATTTTATTTAACTTATTTAATGAAGGGCCCAGGAAATGTTATGTTGACTTAAAAGAGAATACAAAAGGCAGACACATTTATACATCAAGAAAATTCAAATAAATATGTACATGGGGCAAAGTTGGATTTTTCTACATGGTGGGAGAAACTGAAATATCAGTCTGGAATTTTCATATTAATCAATTAATTACAAGTTACTGTTGTAAAATAACTCAAAGAGAATTGAAGACTAGAATAATATAACTCAGAAGTATAACCCTGCATCATTGTCCATTGGAGTACAACATTTTATTCTATGAATTAAGTAGTGATGCTTGGTAATAATAGTAACTCCCAACTTAATATACATATGTATTAGTCAAAATAGCTGCTAATATATTACAAATCAAATTTTGTCCTGTTATATGTCCAAGTCAGATACTAATTAGCCAGCATTTTAACTGTATTTTATTTTTTTCATTAGGAGAGGTCGACTAACAATACAACTCCAGAAAATCTTCAAGCAAGGAGCTTTCTAAATGATAAGCTATGGCAACTTATTGTGACCTCACTGAGTAAGAGGTGGGCCATGAGGAAGTGATTCTCAGCTTATAGGGCATCCTGATGGAGTCTGGTTCAACCTAGGATAATGGACTCATCGGTGCTAGTCTCAGTTCTGTTCAGTTTGGTCTCTCAGTTGTGTCCAGCTCTTTGCAACACCATGGACAGCAGCACACCAAGTTTCCCTATCCATCACCAATTCCCAGAGCTTGCTCAAACTCATATTCATCAAGTCAGTGAGGGCAGACAGAATGCTGGTCTCAGGCAGTTTCATCTGAGTCTTAAAGTATGGTGCTGAAGGAGCAAGATCTGAGATCACATTCCTCCAGACCTGGAAGACAATATAAACTGTAGGCAAATCCAAAACTTGAGGTTATGTGTAGCTGTGGCTAAGAGCATCAATCTTGGGTTCTCTCTTTTTTATTGTAAGCATGTAGTTGATTTACAATGCTGTATTAGCTTCAGGTATACAGCAAAGTGAATCAGTTGTATGTATATATATATAAACAGATACACTCACCTATAGCCACTCCTTTTATTAAGATTTTTTTGATATAGGTCATTACAGAGTATTGTGTAGTGTTCCTTGTGCTACACAGTGGGTTCTTATTGATTATGTATAGTAGGGTGTATATGTCAATTCCAACACCCAATTTATAATCCTGGCATCTCTTTAAGCATCCAGTTGTAACCCTGAACTTTATCGTTTACAAACAAGAGACCTTGAAGATCTGGGGAGATTCTAGGGTCCAGGCCCCCTAGTTCACAGCCTGCAAAAGTGCAGAGTTTGAGTTCATAATGAGTGAGAAGACAGTAGGGAGAAAGTCAGTAGTGACCTCAGATTTGTGCCTTCATATATGTAATACTTATCTGCAACAAATCTAGACAGTGTATTAAAAAGCAAAGAGATGACTTTCCTGACAAACGTCCATGTAGTTAAAGTGATGGTTTTACCAGTAGTCATGTATGGATGTGAGCGTTGGACAATAAAGAAAGCTGTTCAGTTCAATTTAGTCACTAAGTCGTGTGCAACTCTTTGGGACCCCATGAATCGCAGCATGCCAGGCCTCCCTGTCCATCACCAACTCCCAGAGTTCACTCAAACTCATATCCATCGAGTCGGTGATGCCATCCAGCCATCTCATCCTCTGTTGTCCCCTTCTCCTCCTGCCCCTAATCCCTCCCAGTATCAGAGTCTTTTCCAATGAGTCAATTCTTCACATCAGGTGGCCAAAGTATTGGAGTTTCAGCTTCAACATCAGTCCTTCCAATGAACACCCAGGACTGATCTCCTTTAGAATGGACTGGCTGTATTTCCTTGCAGTCCAAGGGACTCTCAAGAGTCTTCTCCAAAAGAAAGCTGAGAGCCTAAGAACTGGTGCTTTTGAACTGTAGTGTTAAAGAAGACCCTTGAGAATCCCTTGGTCTGCCAGGATATCAAATCAATCAATCCTAATCAATCCTGATTGTTCATTAGAAAGACTGATGCTGAAGCTGAAGCTCCAATACTTTGGCCACGTCATGCCAAGAACTGACTCATTAGAAAAGACCCCAATGATGGACAAGATTAAAGGCAGGCAGAAAAGGGGACAACAGAGGAAGAGAAGGTTGGATGGCATCACCAACTCAATGGACATGAATTTGAGCAAGCTCTGGGAGTTGGAGAAGGATAGGGAAGCCTGGTGTGCTGCAGCCCAGGAGGTCACAAAGAGCTGGACATGACTGAGTAACTGAACAACAATAATACAATTTCTTTTAAACATGTGAATGCTGTTCCTCATGAACTTTAATTTCCTGACTTGTAAAAGCTTGGTTTTACTTAAAAGCAATTCACATGATCATAAAAAGTTTAACATCCTTCGTTTATAAGAGAAAAAGCAAAGCTAAAGTTGGTATATGTATAACTTCAACTTCTTTACTACTAAGTCACTTCAGTCGTTTCTGACTCTCTGCGACCCCATAGATAGCAGCCCACTAGGCTCCCCCCTCCCTGGGATTCTCCAGGCAAGAACACTGGAGTGGGTTACCATTTCCTTCTCCAATGCATGAAAGTGAAAAGTGAAAGTGAAGTCGCTCAGTTGTGTCCGAACCTTACCGACCCCATGGACTGCAGCCTACCAGGCTCCTCCGTCCACTGAATTTTCCAGGCAAGAGTACTGGAGTGGGGTGCCATTGCCTTCTCTGATTCAACTTCTTTAGATTGTGCAAATAAAGTTTTGTATTAATGGGGATAATCACTTCACTAATTGATGTTCAGTTAACATGAAACTACAGGATCTTATTCTTGGACTGAGAGCCCATTATGGACATTCACTTGTGCTGAAATCATCTGTTACTTTCATTATTATACACTATGGAATTGCAGTGAAGAATACAGTCCACAGAATCTTGCTTCCGCAATTTAATATCTGTGTGACTCTGTGCAAAACATTCAGTACTTGTAAGACATAGATTCCTCATATGTAAAATGAAAAATAAAACAGTCCTTGCTTTTAAATATTTGTTATGACCGTTGAATAAGTAATCCACATAAAAACACAGAAACTACCAAAAAGTTAAGTTAAAAAAAAAAAACCTGTATCTCCATAAATTATTATTTTAATTACTTGTTTCCTAAATCTAGCCAGCTTCAGGCACTTTAAGGAGAAGCTGGCATTTTAAACACTGTTATAAAAGGGCATTGTGCTTAATCTCTCTTTTGATAACACCCTGTTATACATATATGAATAGTTGATATGCAGTTTGACAAAGTTAAGATTCAAAAATCTTGGGTGGTTATTTAGCCATTGTAGATATGTAGTACATTCACTGCAGTTAAAAAAAAGAAAAAGACACATTAAAAAATAAAAAATACATTGTTCAAATTGGGAAAAAAAAAAGACATTCTGGGAGAGAAGTGCCATAATGTTTCTTATAAATTTAAACATAACACAGAGAGTGTAATCAATTATTATTGCTACTCAGCCTTTATGAACATGGAATTAACAAATTTCTGAAACCTTTCACCTCTAATCTTTTTAAAATGGAGTTTGAATGCATAAATTCTTCATGACAAACCAATGGTGGAAAGGTGAACCTTTCCATGCCATGAAATCTTCCCTGCACCTTAATCACCCAGGGCATTTCTCATCCTCCATGTTTTCACAATGTGAATAAGGACCTGCTCAACTATCAGGCAGAGAACATTTTCAGAAGGGCACTTGCCTTAGCCTCTCCCACTAATGCATTGAAGAACCCCCAAGCTCTTGGCCAAAGGGTAGAATAGAGAAGGTTACACTGTGTTACCCAGAGTGAAATCATTTTCAAAATAAATTATTAAGTGCTTGGGTGTCACCAATGATTAATTTTCAATGGCATTTTTGAGCTCTCTGATGATCTGAATGAAAGTATAATATGTCCTTGAGATCCCACAGGCATGGGAGCTCTGATATCTACACAAAGTTAATGACCAGAGGATGACTCCAGGGTCTAAACAGACACCCGTCACAGTGAATAAAATTTGGTACCCAGGGTGATATTGCATCTTTGACAGATATAATTCAGGATATGTCATGGTTCCCGTAAGATCTTGGTGCACATTTTAGAAAGCAGACTTAAGCATCACAAAACCTAACAGTCTTTCAATTTATAATCCTGTTTACCATCTGAACCTCACACAGAGGCTATCTCACATGGAAGGAGAAATATACTTTTACAAAATCCTTTCATCTTGGATGATTTTCTTGGCAAATGATTTCATTTCTACCATTAAAATTTTCATTATTCTATGCATTTTCTGTTGTGCTTTCAACTTTTACATTTTAATGAATCTCAACTCTTAACACAGTCGGAGTCTTTATTTTAAGAATTTTCCCTGTATTTACTTATATGCTGTGGCTCTTCAGACTTAGTCTATAGATGACAGCCATAACTCATACTACAAACTTAATTCTTAAAAAATAAAATGTTTTCATTTTTACATTATTTTTGCAATCCACATACTCTTTCCAGCAAATCCTCTTCACTTTGTCCTATGATTGGCTATGTGTTTTTGATAAAGTTTAATTTTAAAAATATTATTAGTTTTTTTATTAATTTATCCCATAATTCAAGCTTATCATCAAGGATTATGTCCCTATATACTTAAATTTGTTTCACATTAATTTTTCTTCTAAAGTCTGTGAAGCTTAAATATAAACTGAATTTTCCTTATTTTCATGAAAAGGAGACATTGAAGAAACATGTATAATTATTTGCATGTTTGTTTCAAAACTGAAAAAATTAAAGTTCTCAGTACACACACTGTAATCATGAAATGACAGAGAAATTATACTAAGAAATATATAAACTCCATTTTAGATTTAAAACTTGGACTGTTTCATTGGCACAGAATTGTATTTATAAAAATAATGATGGCAAATTCAAGTTTTTGTTAAACTCAATCTTTTACATTTTTTCACAATTTTTGATGTTCTCTCACCTAGTGACATATATATTTTTTTCAGACAGGCATTTCTTAGATATATCAAGTGACCACTCATCTTCAGCTTTAAACAATGGATTGTAGGATGAAAAAACCTCAGAGGAAGCCCCAGAGATGTAACATATTTATGTTCAGGCCCATCATTTTAAGGTGGAAATCATTTCAATGGGAAACATATTAAGTTCAGTCACTAGTATTGGAAGATTTTGGACTTAGTTTTAAATATTAGCTAAGAATTCTAAACATGTCTATGGCTGAGAGAACCTTTGGGTGAATATTTGATATGGTTTCAAATTTCCTTCAAAGCCACTCAGTTCAGTTCAGTTCAGTTCAATTCATTCGCTCAGTTGTGTCTGACTCTTTGCGACCCCATGAACTGCAGCACGCCAGGCCTCCCTGTCCGTCACCAACTCCCAGAGTTCATCCAGACTCATGTGCATTGAGTCGGTGATGCCATCCAGCCATTTCATCCTCTGTCGTCTTCCCTTCTCCTCCTGCCCCCAATCCCTCCCAGTATCAGGGTCTTTTCCAATGAGTCAGCTTTTCACATGAGGTGGCCAAAGTATTGGAGTCAAAGCCACTAGACAACTATATAGCAAAGGTACTAATACACACATCCTATATATAGTATTATGTAGACTATATAATTATAGAAATAATGCATATGTAGTATATAACCTGCTACTGTCTGGATTGTGGCAGTGTTTGGCCCTCTTATTGCAGTGGCTTTTCCTGTTGCAGAGCATGGGCTCTAGGGCGCCCAGGCTTCAGTAGTTGCAGTAAGTGGGCTCAGCAGTTGTAGCTCCCACGCTCTAAAGCACAAGCTTAATAGCTGTGGTGCACAGGCTTAGTTGCTCCAAGGCATGTGGGATCTTCCCAGGTCAAGGACTGAACCTGAGTCTCCTGCATTGGCAGGTAGATTCTTCACCACTAAGCCGCCAGGGAAACCCCTTCATCATTCGTTTTTTAGGTTTGAGTGTATATATATGTATTTTTTTTTCCTACTAAAGTTGTTGCATAGGGAAGCATAGAAAGTAATTTTAAAATATTATTGAGTAAAGCTTTATTAGGGTAGGAGGGAGAGAAAGTGATTGAGAAAAGTTGCAATGTTATTGGAAAATGTTTCAGGAAGATGGAAATAAATGCATATATATACATATATATAATGTATATATATGACATTACTTTGCCAACAAAGGTCTCTATAGCCAAAGCTACAGTTTTCCCAGTAGTTATGTATGGATGTGAGACTTGGACCATAAAGAAAGCTGAGTGCTGAACAATTGATGCTTTTGATCTGTGGTGTTGGAGAAGACTTTTTGGGAGTTCTTTGGACTGCAAGGAGATCAAGTCAGTCAATCCTAAAGAAAATCAACAGTGAATATCCATTGGAAGGACTGATGCTGAAGTTGAAGCTCCAATATTTTGGCCACTTGACACAAAGACCCTGATGCTGAGCAAGATTGAGGCAGGAGGAGAAGGGGATGACAGAGGATGAGATGGTTGGATGGCATCACCAATTCAGTGGACATGAGTTTGAACAAGCCTCAGGAGTTGGTTTTGGACAGGGAAGCCTGGCATGCTGATATTCACAGGTTACAAAGTATCGGACATGAGTGAGTGATTAAACTGAACTGATGTGTGTCTAACACATTAAATGTGGCATAAAATTTCATAATGTTTATAAATCTTATAACAACTATTAAAAATAGCTTCATTTTATAAGGCATAAATAAATAAAAGCTATATTAAACTAGGCTATGTCTTCAAATTGTAAATTCAAAGCTAAATTTAATTAGAAATAAACATTAATATTATTCATCACTTGGATTATCTATGTTCTGGTTGAGCCCTATGCCTCCTGATAAACAAGATTTTACTGAACATTCTCTTTTGGTGTGAGTGTTTATCAGTTAAAACATTTGAAAATAAATTTTATCTTTTACATGGAGAAATAAATTAGCTGATTTTTTTAAAATAAATATTTATTTATTTATTTGGCTACACTGGGTCTTAGTTTCAACAAATTAGCTATTTTTTTGTCAAATCATTCCATACAGGTATGTTAGAAAGCATAATAAAACCCACAAAATAAATTAAGGAGAAAAAACAATCCATTTATTTATTCTGACTCACAGTCTTAAAATATCAGCTAATTCAGGATTAATGATAGCATCCAAATGAGTTGCTTTTTTTCACCAACACACAAGAAGCTGGCTGAACTTTCCCAAGGTGGAAAAAATAAATTAAAAAAAAAAGGTAATCTTTTTGGAAAACAGGCCATCTCCAGTTCAGGAGTAAATAGTTATGGAATTTTTATCCTGAGAGGAAACACAGAAGCTCAGGTCATGGAGGACTGCAGTGGCTCATAGAATCATCAGTCACTGAACGATCTTGCTTCCCCTAGGGTTTCGCTGCCCATGGAAACCACCTGCTCTGTCTGAATGATGGAAAGAATAGGAGCTGAGGAGACTCCCAAGCATAGGCCATGCAGAGGGAGTTGGGTACCCAGCTCCCTCCACGTAACTGAATGCCGTGTCTACATCAGTATGTAGCAAATGCACCTGCCAAGTGTCACGAATACAGAAAAATGCCTCTTCACTCTGAGTTTGTCAGACCTTCTGAAAGATGGTTGGAATGTATGAATAATTTTTCCATAAGATTTAAAAAATATAGAGTATTATCAAAATCTCATTCAAATTATGGAGATGTTAACTGGCTAACTGCTAGCTTGTTGTAAACAGCTCAGAGTCTTTGAAACTTTTCCTAAGTATGTACAATGGTTAATAAAAGTGGAAGATTAATGAATTTTAAAGATTAGATAAATTTTTTGTTCCTGCTTTCTTGTATCTGAGTGATGGTGAATAAGTATGATTTTTGATAGCATTACAACTAGTATCAGTGATTTTTCTGTATTTATTGCATACCCACTATGTGCCTATGATTCTTTCCAGCTCACATTTTAAAAGATGAAGATTTTTTTAATTTAGGTTTTATTTGCAACATTCTGGATGCTTAATGGACATATTTGTTCATTGTGTATTTAAATTAAACAAAGATGCCAGCAGGATTAAGTAATTCTTTTTATCAATTTTGTGACATATGATTTTGAGAATTCCATTGAATTTTATGGATGCATTTTTAAATCTCAAACAAGGTATCAAAAAATGCTGATGAATTTTGAGGGAGAAGTGCTTTGAGCTAAAAAGAAACATTCAGATGTCAAATTGGTTATGTGGTACCTGTGCTAATAAGCTCAAAGCAGGGCTAGGACCTAGTATGTCACTGTGGCTTTTCCTACTCAAAGGCAGTTTAATACAAAGAGAAACTCTTTTGAGGCACTTGTGGGTTTTTGTTTTTGCTGAACACTCCTAATAACACAAGCTTCAGTATAACAGAGAGAAACTCCAGAATTCTAGCAACACTGTTTTCCATGAGGCACAGAGTGAGATGAGGAGCCAGGACAGTGGAGGCTGGGATATGATAAGTGGACTCTAGATACAGATACTTAATAGAAACTCAGGGTTCAAGTCAACACTAAATGTATGTCACTGATGGATTTAGCTACAAAGACATCTCTGTTCCCTTGAGTGTGTGCCTGCACGCTCAGTCACTTCAGTCATGTTTGAATCTTTGTGACCTTATGGATTGCAGCCCCACCAGGCTCTTCTGTCCATGGGATTCTCCAGGCAAGAATACTGGTGTGGGTTGCTGTGCCCTCCTCCAGGGGATCTTCCCAACCAGACTGAACCTGATTCTCCTGCATTCCAGGCAGATTCTTTACCATTGAGCCACCTGGGAAGCCCTCTTTTACTACCAAGGAAAAACAAAAATATGCAAGAGAATTTTTTTGTGTGTGGGAGAGAGATATGTAAAACATGTTTCTGACTGATTATAATATATTCTATGGTATATCATTGATTTTAATAAAATGCCTCTATCTGCCTAGTAACTATCAATCTATCACCTGCCTACCTATTTACCTATGTATTATCTATGTATCTATTGTCTGTCTACCTATGATCTATCTATCTAACATCTTCCTTGTTAAAAGTTCAATATCATATGCCAGAGGAAAAACTTAATGAAAGTATAAACTTACTTCCAATATACTTAGGTTATTAATTTGGAAAATAGTTTAAAGATATCACAAATTTACTTGGGGGGCTGCTAATAAATATAGTATACTAGGTGATTCATATGGATGACTCATTGTATTCTGACCACATTTTAATGAGATATATAACATTTTTAGAATTTTACAAAACAGGGAAACTGAGAATAAGAGGGTCTAAGAAATGGGATTCCGATCACATGGGTAAGAGTGAGTGTTGCCAGCATACATGATGGTCTCCTTTGTTTATAAATGCCATGCCACTTGCCATCAGCCTAACAAAGAAGCAAAATATTTGTACGGTGTCATATTTGTTAGCAAAAAAAGGGCCAGGATGATTTTTTTTTTCCTGAAAATACAGAAGTAATGTTTCCAAATGACTAATTCTGATAAGAGCATACACATTTTTTATATATCCTAGACATATTGATAGTGAGTGTACAAATTTTTTTAATAAAGTATTACTTCTTCCAGAAGGAATATTTGTCCACAATAAAATGTCATATAGAGTGAAGGAGTAACATCTTAACATATAAAGATCTCCTCTTCCCATTTTTCTTTTGGGCTCCAAAATCATTCCAGATGGTGGCTGCAGCCATGAAATTAAAAGATGCTTACTCCTTGGAAGAGAAGTTATGACAAACCTAGACAGCATATTAAAAATCAGAGACATTACTTTGCCAACAAAGGTCCATCTAGTCAAGCCTTTGGTTTTTCCAGTGGTCATGTATGGATCTGAGAGTTGGCCTAAAAAGAAAGCTGAACACCAAAGAATTGATGTTTTGAACTGTGGTGTTGGAGAAGACTCTTGGACAGCAAGGATATCAAACCAGTCCATTGTAAAGGAAATCAGTCTGCAATATTCATTGGAAGGACTGATGTTGAAGCTGAAACTCCAATACTTTGGCCACCTGATGTGAAGAACTGACTCACTGGAAAAGACTCTGATGCTGGGAAAGATTGAGGGTGGTAGGAGAAGGGAATGACAGAGGGTGAGATGGTTGGATGGCATCACTAACTTGATGGACGTGAGTTTGAGTAAACTCCGGGAGTTGGTGATGGGCAGGGAAGCCTGGTGTACTTCAGCCCATGGGGGTCACAAAGAGTTGGACATGACTGAGCAACTGAAGTGAACTGATTAGAGAAATGAGGGCTTCCCAGGTGGTGATGGTGGTAAAGAACCTGCATACTATTGCAGGCAATGTTAAAAGAAGCGAGTTTGATCCCTGGGTCAGGAAGATCCCCTGGAGGAGGGCATGGCAATCCACTCCTGTATTCTTCCCTGGAGAATCTTATGGACAGAGAAGCCTGGTGGGCTACAGTCCGTAAGGTCACCAAGAGTCGGACACGACGGATGTGACTTAGCACAACACATTAGACAAATGAAAATATTCCCGAGATTGTGACCGCTTAGGTTTAATGTGATATTCAGTGTGGTAGCTGGTATATACATTCCTTTTGTTATCGAAAGTTATTTTAGAAGGAAGAGAATAGTGATGCTAAGGAAGAACATATTGAAAGAAACCACATTACAAGGGGAAAATGGTAGGGTGACTTTCAATAATTAAGATACATTTTATCAGGGACTGAAAGCCCAGAATGGAAGATGAAGAATCGAAATATGCATTATAAATATTACAAAATTGATTTTTGAAAGGTCTATTCAAGTAATGTATGAAGTTTAAAAATCACTTGCAAAATAATTTTTAAATGAGGATTTAACAGTGGTAATTAAAACTTCAAAACTTGGAATATTGAGTTCCAAAAGAGATTCTCAGAGTCTCATGTCTGGATTAACTGTAAATAAGTCAGAGGTCTTTTTTTTTCTTTTTTCTCCACCATTAAGAAATACACTGTCCATTTGTTCTGACAGAATATAACAAAAAAAAAAAAAAGGGAAAAACAAAAACATAAAAAACAACAAAGCCAGAGAGGATTAAACATTCACTACAAATAGAATATTATTTTCATATGATGTGACATTAGAATTATTTTGAAAACATTAAGTCAATAAGCAATTTTAAGAAACTGTCAGAGAGAATTTAGAAATTCTTTTTTGTTGTTCAAAGGCTGCAGTTCCCGATATCTGAACTATAACCACACAACATCAACCCAAACACAGGAGCTCCTTGTCTTTTGCCTGGTGTGCTTGTTCCAAAGTGCCTCTGTACCACTAAGTTATGAGTATGGTGAAATATTGCAATCTCTATTTTGTTATCGCTGAAGGCCCCAATAAAAGGTGAATTGCCTTAGTGCTAGGTATTGTTTCTTTTACATGCACTCTTTTTAGGGAAAAATAAAATCTGAGAAGTTAGGAGGCAGAAGTGAAAAATAGCTTAGAGAGCAATTTCATCACCTATAAAATAATAAAGCAGAATGCCAGATTGTGAATATAACATATTTGTATGTTCTTACAAGTAGGCCATGATAGACCTTGCATCCCAGCCACACTGAACTTCAAATCCTACAGGATTCTACATGATCTCTCACCTCACCCTTCACTCTCTCTAGATTCCAAGTTGTTTAAGAATTGCTCATGTTGTTTTGCATTCTATTAGAAATATAGTAACTTAAAACAATTCTTAGTATTAAATGGTGAGTGTCTATGTGGCAGTTTATATTTGTTATGTAAACCTCAGTAAGTTAAGCTATTTGCATTTTCTTCTGTTCTTAGGTGTGTTGGGTTGATTCTGAATATTAACTGTGCTGCTTCTAAATAAGATGACAAATGATATAATTTTGTATTTTTAACTTTTTATTTTATATTGGAGTAGAGGGAATTAGCAATGTTGTCATAGTTTCAGGTTTCATAGTTCCATAGAAAAGTACCTGAGCCATTCATATACAAGTATCTATTCTGTCCCAAACTCCCCTTGCATCCAGTATGCCGCATAAACTTGCAGAGAATTCCCTAACTATACAGTAAGTTGGTTATCTATTTTAAATATAGCAGGCTGTACATGTAGATTCCATATTCCCTAACTGATGTCACCTTAGCACCTGAGAAAAGGGTCCGGTAACTTGAGCTCCCTCTGGTGTCTGTCTAGTCCCTATTGCAGTAGCTAAAAGAGACAGAAAAAAAATTCAATTAAAAAAAATCAACTTTTATAATAAAAACTTTATAAAATAGCAACAATAGCTTACATTTTTACATAGTCTTCCATAAGAAGTGAGCATGACTTTTAAGTTAATTTGGAACAGGAAACAGGCATTCTTATGATAGACATTTAATATCCAGAGACTTATTTGCTAGAAATGAGATAAGACAAATGTAATTTTGGAATAGTCCTTTGAATTTTTGAATCAAATCTCTAAACTCTTTAAAAATGGGTTGCTTATCATTAAGAGTTGATGCTAAAATTTGTATTTAATAGGTGAGCTCATTAGTATCACTATCAATAATATTAAATTAAAGCTATATATCCAAAAAGAACACATTGTGTTTAACCATGTTTGTTTCACCTTAAAAGCCTTCATTTAAGTGGAAAGAAAATTTCAGGAGACTAAAAAAATCACAAGTTTTGTAGACTTTGTAAAAGCCTGTTATGTGATTAAAGAAAGATAGCAAAGAGGTGACACCTTATAATTACATGGAAGACACTCTATATCCTAATGTTTTATTTTGATTATTTTTTAAGCTCTCTGATGTGAATGAGTACTTTTAAACCTACTTGTCTTTGTTATATTAATGTTGTAGGATCCGTCATGAACATTTCAACAGAATTTGATATCCCGAGTCTTAGACGTGGAAATACATTTTGCTCAATCTTTAATTAAAAAAAATTTTTTTAATTAAAAAATCTCCTGATAACCAGAAAGGACCTACTGTATAGCACACGGAACTCTACTGTGTTATGGTGGCAGCCTGAATGGGAGGGGGATTTAGAAGAGAGTGGATATATGCATGGCTGAGTCTTTGCTGTTCATCTGAAACTGTCACAAAATTGTTAATTGGCTATCAGTTCAGTTCAGTTCAATCGCTCAGTTGTGTCTAACTCTTTGCGACCCTAGAAACTGCAGCACGCAAGGCCTCCCTGTCCATCACCAACTCCTGGAGCCTATATCCCAATACAAAATAAAAAGTTAAAAAAAATCTACCTAGTAAATTGCCTGTATTAGACTATGTTGTTTCATTCCTTTCCCTGTTTCCATAAAGACATATGCTCATACATTTAATATTCAAGAAATGCTTATTATCTTAACTTACCAGTTATACAGTGTTAGGACTTTCTGCTACATATGTATGTAGCATGTAATTATAAATATATGTTTAATATAAATTATGTATTTACATGATTGTATATTTACATGCATGATGTACCCTTATATGTGTATGTATGCTCAATCACTCAGTTGTGTCTGATTCTTTGCAAACCCATGGGCTGTAACCTGCAGGCTCCTCTGTTCATTGTATTCTCCAGGCAAGAATACTGGAAGGAGTTGCTATTTCCTATTCAAGGGGATCTTCCTGACCCAGGGACTGAACCCCCGTCTCTTGAGTCTCTTGCATTGGCAGGTGGATTCTTTACCACTGTGCCACCTGGGAAGTGTACCCTTATATAGACTACTAATATTTATATAAATTATACATATAAAATACATATTATAATATAAGACTAATCACTGATAACTCTCATATGTGATTATTACACATGCAGAGCTATTTTAAAAGTAAATAATCAAAGTTGGATAAAATATTCAGAAAGAAAAATATATATTTTGAATAAAAATATAATTCTCTACAATTAAATAGAATTCTTTTGCAAGAATCTGGCTATGCTGAGCTTTCATAATAATCCACCTTCAAAGTAGAAAGTAAATAGAAGAAAAGATTAAAAAAATAAAAACAACGGATGATAACTGTCTAGAGATTAGCCAAATTACTTCATGGTACTTCTGCCTTGTCATAAATTTTGTTTAGCCAAGTAGCCTGCAGTGACCATAAACTGATACTAACCCTTCATCTTAGCACCTGTACTAGACAACAACATGTTGTCAGAACTAAACTATAATTCTTTAATGGACTTCCCTGATAGCTTTGGTGGTAAAGAATCCACCTGCAACAAGGGAGACTTCGGTTAGATTCCTGGGTCAGGAAGATCCCCTGGAGAAGGGATTGGCCACCACTCCAATATTCTTGGGTTTCCCTGGTGGCTCAGATAGTAAAGAATCTGCCTGCAATGCAAGAGGACCTGGGTTCAGTCCCTGGGTTGGGAAGATCCTCTGGAGGAGAGCATGGCAACCCACTCTTGTATTCTTGCCTGGAGAATTCCATGAACAGAGGAGCTTGGCAGGATACAGTTCATGAGGTCATAAAGAGTCGGACACAACTGAGTGACTAGGCATGCACACAGGCGTGATTCCTTAACAGTCTTCATGATCAACAGTCTCCCCTGCCTCCCAGTGCCTTCTTCAAATGTGCCCCTTAGATAAGACCTCTGAGTAACTTACCAAAACCCTGCTCTTTTGTTCTGAATTGACCAATCTGGTCTCAGGCTACTGATCCCAAAGCACCATAGACTCTAATAAAGACATATGCTCTATGTGTGTGTGTGTTTACTGCTCAGTTGTGTCCAACTCTTTGTGACCCCATGGACTGTAGCCCACCAGGCACCTCTGTCTATGGAATTTCCCAGGCTAGAATACTGGAGTGGGTTGCCACTTCCTTTTCCAGGGATCTTCCAGACCCAGGGATTGAACTCATATCTACTGCATTGGCAGGTGGATTCTTCACCCTTGAGCCACCTGTAACTATATCACATGATGCTGGATAACTTACTTGATTGCCATTTTAAAAGAGTTAAATGTATGCAAAGCTATTTCATATAACAGAAATAATTCACAAGTCTTCTAATCAAGGTGGGTGAAGTTTAAAAAAATTTTTTAAAGGCCAAAAAACCCAGAATCTGAACTTGTGTCAACTTCTGCAAAATATTAAAATATGCTTGGCCAAGACAGAAATCTAAAGTTCCTTAGTAGAACAATGCCAGTATTGTAGTTCTTAGGTACATTTAAGAAGCTCTGCTAAAATAACACACAACAAACAAAGAAAACAAATAAACAAGGAGAATGCGTTTTCTTCCTTTGAGAATATATAGTTACCTATGAAAAAAATACAAGTTCTCTCAATAAAATGTGTTTGTTTCTTAGGTCAGGTAGTGAGAAAATCATCTTCAGGTCTCCTATGTGTTAGTTGCTCAGTTATATCCAACTCTTTGCAACCCCATGAACTGTAATCTGCCAGGCTTTTCTGTCCATGGAATTCTCCAAGCAAGAATGCCGGAGCTGGTAGCCATTCCCTCCACCAAGGGATCTTCCTGACCCAGGGATTGAACCAAGTCTCCTGCATTGCAGGCAGATTCTTTACCATCTGAGCCACCAGGGATGCTCCCAGATCTCCTAGTGGAAGAATAAACTTGAGTGGAATATCTATTTTGGTGCTTCCTCTTCCTAAGTCTCCAGTCACCATATCTCTCTAGGAATAGCAGCATGTAATGAACAAAGAAGAGCTCTTTTTAGCATTAGGAGGAAGTCTGAGATGCTCCAGGTGACAGGGAGATTATACTGAGAGATTTTAAAAAAGAGAGACCTTTGGAAAACCTAGCTGGTCGAAAAGTTTTACCCTTTTCTGATAAAAACAAAAAAATAAAACAATACTTCTCTGTTAGAGCTGCAAACTCTAATCTCTAACTTGCACACGTTCATCTGAAGTCTGACACTGCAGTAAGCAACATGTTGTACCTGACTCAATTTTTGCATTTTTTTAGACTAAGGAAGTTATATAGGGCATTGGGTTCTCAGGGAAGGAAAAGTAATTTATTCATCTTTCATGGATCACTAATTAATAAGTTCTGCTGTTCTTCTAGACTACTACGCTGAATCACCAAAGACATATGAAACATACCAACTTAACAATAGTTCCCACATGTCCAGGTGTGAGAGACAGGAAAATGCATACATAAATAGATTTCCATGACTATTAGCAAGAAACCACCATTTCGGTAGAAGGCAAGGGTCCTTAATCATGTTCTAGTTCATCTAGACATAAAAGTGGCACTTATTTTTTGCTTTTCTGAAAAAACAACCTATGAATTAAAAATGCACAATATTTAGTTGTAGTACATTTAGTAATTTGTTTGTCATTATAATATTTCTTGGCATTTTTAGTTTAATTATTTAGCCAAAACTAACTGCTTTTTTATCATACACAAACATATTTCAGGGTAGAAGTAGGAATATTTATATAAACTCTGTCAATGCATTTTCCCTAAGTTAAAGGGGGAAGTGCAAAATAATGGTAAAATAATGTTTATTAAGTTTCATAAACCTTCAGGTATTAATAAGTGATGGAATATGCATAACACAATATTTATATAAGATAGAGCAATAATATATGCATTGCTAATTATTCTAACAATTTTTATTTCAAAATGGCAAGGTCCAGAATATTATATAAGTCAAATGAGTGGTAAACTGAAAGGCATTTTTTACTTCTAAGTACATAAACCTGCTTCTCCATGGAATTCTAAAAACTCATATATGATTCCAAACTATAGAATCATGTCCATTTTTTTGTTCCAAAGTGTTACCTATAATCTAGCAATCAGCTGAAGTTGTAGAGGATTTATCATACATAGCAAATAATACACAAGGAAGATTTTAAGTGTGTATGATCACCAATGTTTTAAAATTATATTATTTCATTTACATCATGGTTTTACTGGAAAAAGAAAAAAGACTCACTGACCATCATGCTTTTATAGTATAGATCAAACTACTCTGCTCTGAATCCATTGCTGAAAGATAGACGTGTTGAAATGCAGCTGTTGATGGACACAATGCTACTATCATTCTGATATTTCATATATCAGAGTAATGGGTTTGAAGAACCAAATCAATTACGAGTCTTGGATGGGCAATCAAAACCCCACTGGGAAGAATGCAGGGTAGAAATTGCTTTGAACAAGTGTTCAAACTAGCAAAGGATTTGAAAAGACAGGTGCATGGATGTCACAACAAAATACCAGCTTTTCTAACAAATAATGAAACAGAATCTAGTGACAAATAATATCACTATATTAATTTCCACCCTTAACAGTGCTATAGCAGTATTTGTTTGAGGTTCCACCTATCTAGCTACATGTAAATATGGACAGAGATAAGAGTTGTGTATAAAATACCATTTTAAGCACAGAGCTTTCTTTTTATGCCAGTGACAGAAATATATGTTTGTTCGTTTCTGCCTGCAGTGCAGGAGACCCATTTCACTTCCTGTGTCAGAAAATCCCCTGGAGAAGGGATAGTCTACCCACGCCAGTATTCAGGGGCTTCCCTGGTGGATCTGACGGTAAAGAATCAGCCTGCAATGTGGGAGACCTGGGTTCAGTCACTGGGTTGGGAAGATCACTTGAAGGAGGGGATGGCAACCCACTCCAGTATTCTTGCCTGGAGAATCCCTATAGACAGGGGAGACTGGAGAGCTGGGTACAGACCACAGGATCCCAAAGGGTGGGACACACCTGAGCAACTAAGCACAGCACAACAGAGCACAGCAGAGTGAAAAAGGCCTAAGTCATACGAATGACTCTCAGCATGTCACTTAATACTCTGGGCTTCTGATTTAAGCCTAAAGGCTCAGATGAGTTCTGCTGAAAAGCCTTGCAGCTATAAAGTCTTAATTATCCTGGGGCATGGTCCTGATGTACTCTCATCATCAACATGCTATCAGAGGCTAGCTCATGGCACACAGATTGCCTAAAAGGTTGCATCTGCTTCTCGAACATCCATGCCAAACATTTCAGAGGACATGCCGAAAAAGTATGGCATGTGGACCATGCCTTTTCCCTCATCTATTTGCTCTTCATTCATTTCAGAGTTCACTGCTTATTTCCTGTCTATTATAGACAGAAAATGTACTCTGGAGACTCATGGCATTCTCATGTAGAACAGAATGGTCTCAAGCCATAATCCATCCTTTGCTAAATTGGCATTTAAAAAAATAATTCCAGGAGATAAGAATAATAATTCCATGGCATAAAGCCTTATTTGACTATTATGAAATTGATTTCTTTAGATTATCATTCAACATTTAGTGAACATCCAACAGTGCACCAGGTGCTGTCAGAAAACAATGTTTTGTCACATTTCCCACCCAGTGGGCATAATTAGATCCAAACTAGAGAGGTAAATCAAATATCACAAATCCTGACAGCTTTCCTTAACACAGTGGTCATCTCTGAGCATGATTGAAGACTTAAGGTGATACTATGTAGCAGCTAGTCTTCTGCTATTTTATTTCATCAAGCCAGATGTATCTTGAATGAAACTGCTTTCTAAAGATGCAAGAACTAATATAGTACCCATAATACATTCTGTGACCATGTTCAAAGTTTCTTTATCAACTGAAGAACAAAAGGAACATGGTGGTATGCTCCAGCAGAATTTATGTTAGTGCTGCTTTAATTGTGTTTGCAGTATTCACAAGGAAGCATTCTGTTTGGATAATTACTCATCTTCGTGAAGATCAGTAATTTGGCTCAGGAACACTTCAGAAAATTACCCAAAATGTTGCAAGAAGAGAATTTCCTACAAACACTCAGACCTACAGAGTATAAATAAGTGCTTCTTCCCTCCTCCTTCCACCAGAATATTTTAAGAAACTCTTCTAAGCATTTTTGTGCTTTTAACTTATTCATAAGAACACCTTTTTTTGGTAACTAAGGAGCAAGTTATTTTTTCTTTTTTTAATGTGTCCAATTTATTATGCCATATAATAAAAATTATAAATGTTATGACATGTATGTGTGTTAGTCACTCAGTCATATCCTACTCTTTGTGACCCCATGGACTGTAGCTCACCAGGCTCCTATGTCCATGGAATTCTCCAGGAAAGAATACTGGAGTGGGTTGCAATTCCCTTCTCCAGGGGATCTTCCCGACCCAGGGCTCAAACGCGGGTCTCCTGCATTGCAGGCAGATGCTTTACCATCTGAGCCATCAGGAAACATACGGGCATTTAAATAAATACTAAGATACTTATAAGACTAAATGAATCCAACATGCACAAAATAAAAGTATTAAATGTCATCTCTATATATAATGTTGTTCTGTCGTTAATAGTTATTTAACAGCACATTGAGTATTATTTATTTGTACATTATTTCTGGTTGTTGACAACCAGTAAAATAACAAAATTATACATTTTACATAAACATATATAGTGTATATATAATAATCAATGCTTCAAAACTTGATAACAATCAGAGATCACAGATTAACACTGTGAACCTTTTTAACGCTAAGTTATACATCTAGAATTTTCGCTAATTTATTTGATGGTTTTCTCATTAAAGTCAACTAAGTATATCAAAATTATAATCTGTGAGGATGTTTTTCATTTTTTTCTCCCTTTTCCTTTCTAAAACTGGTTTTTTTTTTTTTTTTTTTTTTTTCTTAATAGTCTTTAGTAATTGGCTTCTGAGTGGATTATTTGTAAAGGAGATGCTGTAAGCTGATTGACATACAAGTCTTCATGGTCGAGAATGCCGGGATCCAAACCGCAGCTCGTGACTCTGTGACCTTGTTCAGAGGCCAGAGCTCTTTGTCCTCAGGCTTCTTGTTTATGACATGGGAATAACAACAGGCCTCATAAAACTTCATTGAGAAATAAACTAGGTGATGTGTATCAAGGACTTGACTCATAGCGTGTATTAGCTATTGAAAACTGACCACTTTGCTAATGCACATTGTTGGAGGAGGTCCTCAAGAAGATAATGCCGCTGGCTGACCCTGGAGCTGAACTCAGACAATCAGAGGTCATTCACCTCTCCCAACATTGGAATGTACAATCGTCCACCTTTCATACAGAGGAGCCATATTCATGGACGCAGCCTTGAGAGAACAAGGCATGACTGAGAGAATCTTCATTGCATACATGACTGAAACCAGATATGGCCTCTATATACTCTCAAGATTCTGGCAAACTGGTGTAAAGATCTACTTATCTTGCAGGTTGCCCAAGGTAAGCCTCATATGTAAGTTTCCTCACTTATTAAGCTTGACATTTACCAATCTGGAGTGCGCTGCCACTTTCTTCAGACCACCTGCTCTCCTTGCTCTCTTTGTATGAGGGCCAGTTTCGGATTTCACCCAGGAAGCGCTCAAGTTCTCAAATCAACAAATCTAAATATTAGTAAGTTCTCTAGCTTTAGATATGGTATATATTTTACATCATATTATAATTATGTTTTACCCTGTGTTGCTGTTCTTATTCATTATATTATAGCTATCATGGTAAGAGTTTATTCATTCTAATTATAGGCTATTCAAATTAATTTTCTTTTCAATAGCCATCTAGTAAGCACCTGTAATCAAGAAAGTAATTCTATATGTTATAAACAACACAGAAAAAAAATGTTTATTATGAAGGACTATTAGTATAATGCTTTATGAACTACCTAACTATATTAAATCTGATCCTAATTCCTATTTTCTCTCTTTGCTTTATGCTTAAAGGATTGATTAGAGCCAATTACTTGTTATTTATTGAGCATCTATTTGTTGATTAGACACATTTAGAAATATTTAGAAATACTGTTTATTTGGTAATTTTAGCCAATAAATTGTCAGCCTGTGGTGATTTGGCTTGGTTTTGCAGTTTTAAATCAGTTTTTGGCATTGGTAGCTAATAGTCACTTTAGTAATTAGGGATGAAAGCTGAATTAAGAGGAGAGGAATCTATTAATATATAATAATGGCATTAGAGTCACCAATAAATAAAACTGCTCCTCTGAAATCATTAGAATAGAATTTAACTTTTTAAAAAATGTCTTAACAGGCAATACTCTCACACTTCATTTAGGAAATAAATTACAGAATTATATTATGTAAGTGATTAGGAAATTGATCTTGCATTTTTCCATTTTTAAGCATTCTGTAGCACAAAAAATATTACTCTGGATTCAAGTTATAATTTGGCTCTTTAAGCTCAATGAATTTGGGCAGGTCATTTAATCTTTCTCAGCATCAGGTTTTTTTCATTTGTAAATTTAGAGAGTAAGACTCATATGTTATATCTAAAATCTCTCCTCCATTTGGTTATTGACTAGTGGAACATACATGATGATGGTATAGAGATCAAAAAGTTTAGTTTACTACTGTATATTTGGTTGTAAGTAAGAGGAGATTCAGATATAATAGCCTTATAAATAATTATGATCATTAGGACTTTTGATTTCAAAGAAGAAAAACATCATCCTAGAAATCTACAGAATAATATATTCAAATAAACGGAATTAAGACAGAAACAGTGAATTAGACCACACTTTGGTCTTTCTAATTTTAAGTGAACCTAATTTTAACTAGACTTGGGTGTTACTGTGATGCTTTCTTGAGACATCACCTGTAATTTGAAGAAGATATACTTAAAGTTTGCATTTCCGAACACTGTTTTTTTTTCCTGCATGAACAATGAATTTTGAAGTTACATTTTATAACTACTTTTTAATATTGCCATCTGCTAATTTCCAAGATGTATTGTGTATAATTGTTCTTTTAATAAGGGCAGCAGTCAAGAGTATATTTAAGTGGCAGGTTTCATGGATGTTGCCATAATCCTGGTCCTCCCTATAGCACTATACATCCCCCTCCACAACCTGTATTAGCACTGATTTCTCAATGCCACTAGATTCTTAAATATGGATGCTCTGTTTCAGGGATCCTCTTAAGTTGGGTTAATATACATACACTACTATATACAAAATAGATGAGCAAAAATGACCTACTATATAGCACAGGGTACGGCGTGCTATTATTCTGTAGTTAACTATAGAAAAGAACCTGAAAAAATAATATAAATGTGTATATATATGTATATGTGTATTATTTTTCATATATAAGTGAATATATTTATGCAATATATAGATAAATATATCACCTTGCTGTATACCTGAAATTAATATGACATTTTAAACCAACTATACTTTGATTTTAAAAAATCTTCAAGAGTTTTAAAGAAATGATGATTTAGCTCTGATAAATTAAATAT
Source organism: Neotragus moschatus (assembly GCA_006410615.1). NCBI lineage: Eukaryota > Metazoa > Chordata > Mammalia > Artiodactyla > Bovidae > Neotragus > Neotragus moschatus. The sequence continues at coordinate 1,681,029 of SJYA01000097.1, read as the reverse complement.
CTCTATAAGTCTTTTCAGAATTACCTGACCCCTTTAGTATAAGTGTTATAGTTTGGAGCAATACTAAGTTCAAAATTCTGGGAGCTGGTCTCAGTATTCATTTATTAGTGTTACTATGGAAACAGTTATGAGAGCAAGGAAGGGAAAGCTGGTATAGAATCCAGGGAGGGGGCAGTTATCATGGTAGTAGGTGTGAGGTCATAGTGAAATATCAGAAGATACACTCTGAAGTAGTAAGAAATGGATGGGGTCAATACCAAAGCTGGTAAAGACAGAACACAAACGGCCTGCAAATCCAACATGCTGAAAGGAGATGGGTAACCAGGATACAAAACCAAAAATGGAGTAGAGACACCAAGGGAGGCAACAATAACAGGGAAGATACTGCGGTTTTAGGTGAGTCTGGAGAGCGTTCATAGATGGATCAGAGGCCCCCGTGTATGCCCTTATTCTTGTTGTGTGCCCAGCTGCCCAGTGGTATCTGACTCTTTGCCACCTCATGGACTCTAGTCTTCCAGGCTCCTCGGTCCACGGAATTTTCCTGGCAAGAATACTGGAGTGTACTGCCATTTCTGACTCCAGGGGATCTTCCCGACCCAGGGCTCAAGCCTGCATCTCCTGTGTCTCCTGCAGTGGTATGTGGGTTCTTTACACTGTTCCACTTGGGAAGCCCTCATACTGGCTTACCTGAGCGTATTTTCAACAGGCACAAAATACCTAGATTGCTGATATTACTGAGTTGGCTGCAAGTCGGTGTGTGACATTATCTTCTGTTTTATTTAAAATGCAACAGAGTATTAAGTATATTGAAACAAGAGGCATATAACTTAAATGTAAAATACTATTTAAGTAACATTTCTTGTAAAAGTTCTCCAAAAAATGATTTAAATGAACATTTAATTCTGCCTTGACTTTGGATATGGATTTTAATCAAAAGGCAACAAATATAAGCAATGCTGATTTTCATTCTCATGCCCTTAAGTCATCAGGACTTGTCCATTGTTTTAACTTTTAGATACTTATCCAACAGATATTTATTGAATCCTTATCATCCTGTAGTGCTGTAGTAGGCACTGGAGATATATTAATGAAGAAAACAAATTCTTCACGCGTTTTACCCACAGTCTCTTATTAGTTCTTCTGGAAGCCAACCTTGGTTTTTACTTTTTCTTGATTCTTTTTCTTATCTATGAACCTTTTGCTCAATAATTCACTAGTTAGGGTAAAATCCACTGAGGAAATTAATTTAGCACTCTGGCAGGTTGCTAAATGGATCTTAATGTTTTATAAACAGCCATTTTAGGAGGCTGTTAGCAATTTTTTGCATGTTTGAGCTTGAGTCAGACATGCTTTTGTTCTTGGAGGGAGTCCATTGATAAGTCTATTTCAGTATGGAGCTATGAAGCATATATTCATCCATTTTGCTAAGTTATCTCTGACCTAACGAAATCATCTATGTGTAGCTGTTTCCACATTAAGTGTGAAAGACATCATTTTGAATCACAAATTGAGTGTATGACTAGCAAAACTAGGCTTTTCTAGAAACATAATATTTATCTTTTTTAAACTTATTTTAATGAAGATACACAGAACTGGCTTAAAGCAACAGCTGTTTATTAAGGTTTGCCTTCCAAACTGCCCCCAAACTATGCCATTCCCAAACATTATTTACAATGAGATAATTGATAGTTTGTTACTAGGACTGGGCAGCTTGGTCTTCTCATAGGTTGTTCCACTTATAGGTTTATACTTAAATAAGGATACTTTATGTAAAGGATATTGGGCTTACAGTTTTCATTTTGCAGGCTATCCTTCAAGTTGATAAAACAAACATGGCAAATTACTTTTCCATTATAAAGAGTTAATATCATACACTCTTTAGTGTCAAATTTTGTACTGGAAGATGGGTACAATTAAAAATACTTCTGAGAAAAATGGGGCAGCCTTTCGAGAAGCAAAACATTGTTCCTTTTCTAGGGAGTTGCTCCCAGAGTCATATTGAGAAAAATAATTTAGAGCAGGTTCTTCACCTGACATTCTATATTATTATTGTGTGGCTGTGCAAAGAAGGAAGCTTACTAGCATCTCTGGTCCTTGCCCACTGGGTGCCAGGAGCACCACCCTTCTAGGCATGATGACAAAAACCGTTTTCAGACAGGGTCAAATGTTTCCTGGGGGTACAAATTAACTGTCAGTAGTGAAGGATTGAGTTTCCCTGGTAGCTCAGCTGGTCAAGAATCTGACTGCAGGGCTGGAGACCTAGGTTCGATCCCTGGGTTGGGAAGACCCTCTGGAGGAGGGCCTGGCAACCCACTCCAGTATTCTTGCCTGGAGAATCCCTATGGACAGAGGTGCTGGTGGGCTACAGTCCATGAGGTCTCAAAGAGTTAGACACAACTGAGTGACTAAGGACAGCACAGCACAGTGATGGACTGGTTTAGAGAAATTCTTCTTGGGAAGGTAATTGATACTTAAAAATTAATGACACAAAGAAACCGAATACATTAAGAGGACTCTGGTGGGGGAGAGGGACAAGTGGCCAGTAGTCTCTGAGAGAGCTGTGTATGCTGTGCTTAGTCTGGTACCTAATTTTTTTTTGGGGGGGTAGGAGAGACTTGATTTTTTTCAGAATGAATTTAGATTTACAACAAAGTTGAGAGGAAGGTAAAAAAAAAAAAATGGCATATGCTCCTCTGCCCCCATAGATGCAGAGCCTGGCTGATTCTAAATATTACTCACCAGATTGATACATTTTTTGTGCTCGTGTGTGTATGCATTAGTTTCTCAGTTGTGTCTGACTCTTTGTGACCCTATGGATTGTAGCCTGCCAGGCTCCTCTGTCCATAGGATTCTCCAGGCAAGAATCCTGGAGTGGGTAGCCACTGGCTTCTCCAGGGGATCTTCCCATCCCTGGGATAGAACCCAGGTCTCCTGAATTGTAGACAGATTGTTTACCATCTGAGCCACCAGGGAAGCCCCTGGTTCATTTTGTAAGAAGAGTAATCCTTCACTGACACATAGCAATCACACAAAGCCCAGAGTTTAAATGAGCACTCACTTCTGATGCTGTGCATTCAATTATTGTTGCTCAGTCACTCAGTTGTGTCTGATCTTTGACACCATGGACTGCAGCACGCCAGACATCCCTGTCCTTCACTATCTCAAACTCCTTTGCTCAAACTCCTGTCCGTTGAGTCAGTGATGCTATCCAAACATTTCACCCTCTGCTGCCCCCTTGTCCTCCTGCAGTCAATCTTTCCCAGCATCCTGGTACAATAAATAGGTTTGAAAAAACATATTCTGACATATCCCCATCATTAGAAAAGACCCTGATGCTGAGGAAGATTGAAGGCAGGAGGAGAAGAGGATGACAAAGAATGAGATGGTTGGGTGACATCACTGACTCAATGGACATGAGTCTGAGTGAGCTCCAGAAGATGGTGAAGAACAGGGAAAATTGGTGTGCTGCAGTCCATGGGGTTGCAAAGACCAAATGAAAAACAGCAACAACAGTTCTGACATATCTCCATTATTATTATATAATGTAGCATTTTTCACCACTCTGAAAATCATCTGTACTTCACCTGTTCATCTCTCCCCTACTACCTCTGGCAACTGCTGATCATTTTATCATCTCAGTAGGGTGGCTTTTTTTCCATAATGGCGTATCATTGGAATTAAACAGTATGTAGTCTTATTGGATTGGGACTTTTTTTTTTTTTCACTTAGAAAAGTTATGACCAACCTAGATAGTATATTCAAAAGCAGAGATATTACTTTGTCGACTAAGATTCGTCTAGTCAAGGCTATGGATTTTCCTGTGGTCATGTATGGATGTGAGAGTTGGACTGTGAAGAAGGCTGAGTGCTGGAGAATAGATGCTTTTGAACTATGGTATTGGAGAAGACTCTTGAGAGTCCCTTGGACTGCAAGGAGATCCAACCAGTCCATTCCGAAGGAGATCAGCCCTGGGATTTCTTTGGAAGGAATGATGCTAAAGCTGAAACTCCAGTCCTTCGGCCACCTCATGCCAAGAGTTGACTCATTGGAAAAGACTCTGATGCTGGGAAGTATTGGGGGCAGGAGGAGAAGGGGATGACAGAGGATGAGATGGCTGGATGGCATCACTGACTCGATGGACGTGAGTCTGAGTGAACTCCTGGAGTTGGTGATGGACAGGGAGGCCTGGCATGCTGTGATTCATGGGGTCGCAAAGAGTCGGACATGACTGAGCCACTGAACTGAACTGAATACACAGTTAAAGCTCCCCACCATATCTTTTCATGACTTTAGAGATCATTTTCTTTTACTGAATAATATTCCACTGTGTGAATGTATTACAGTTAATCCATTCACCTACTGAAGGAAATCTTGGTTCCTTCCAGTTTGGGCAATTATGAATATAAGTACTATAATCATATGTGTATAGGTTTTTAGACATAAATTTTCAATTCCTCTGAGTAAATATCAAGAGCATAATTGATGGATCATATAGTAAGAACTTAGTTTTGTGAAAACTCACTAAACTCTCTTCCACTGCATTGCAGTATTTATTTTTCAAGGATTTCTTGAACTTCTGGATTTCTCTTTTGTGCTCTGTTGTGTCCCTGTAATTCTCAAGTTGTCAGTTTGCTTTATTTTTTAAACATCTTCACTGAGCACTGAAAAATTAAGACCAGTAGCTATGATTTAGACTTCAAGTGAAGTGATCCAGCAAAAAAAGGTATATTCTCGGGTAGTCATTTATAAGATGGCAAAACGTGAACCTCCAGGGAGCAGAGCAGAGAAGAGGTTGAAATGACATACATGTACTAGATCTTACGATCTGGTATGTAACACGCCAGCATTCCTCCGGCTTTCTCAGACATCCCTAGTAGCAAATGTATTGAAATAATCAGGCTACAGTTTATTTGTGTGGATATATAGTGGAAATAAAAGAAAAAGTTTGATGCTGGTGAACTATGAGAACATTTGGTCACTTACAACTGCAATTCGTCAACATCTTAATAAGGATAATGACAAATTCTGGATTCCGGAGCAGAAGAAAACTGTTAAAAAGACATAAAATGTTAAGAAACAGAAGTCTTTCAGTATATCTTACCTTTCTTAAGTATGAATACATGCATTTTTTTTTTAGAGTCTGATATTTTAATTGAAGGAGCTTCTCAGGTGGCTCAGTGGTAAAGAATCTATCTACTAATGCAGGAGATACAAAAGGCTTGTGTTTGATCCCTGGCTGGGGAAGATACTGGAGAAAGAAATGGCAACCCACGCCAATATCCTTGCCTAGAAAATTCCAAAGACTGAGGAGCCTGTCAGGCTACAGTCCATGGGGTTACAAAGAGTCGGACATGGCTGAGTGACTGAGCACAGACTTTAGTTGAGGGTGATTAAAGGAAGTAACCACACAGTAGAAACTCTCAGGGAATTTACACAAAATTAAAAATTAAAAAACAGTTAATGGTAATGTGAGTGAAATGTTTTTATGACTTCGTGAATAGAGGGTGAATTGTACGTTTTGGAAAACAATTTGGGCATTTATGAACAGTTTATGAATTCAGTGCCTACATATGGTTGTATTTTTAAACCAGGTATTTAACTTCTAGTTGCCTAAAGATGCAATCTACAATATGTTCAAAGCTCGATAGACAAAGTAATTCATACTGTAGTGTTATTCATAGTAATAAAAATTACAGAAAAATACTTAATGTCTTAGTGTAGAAAATTGTTAGCTGTATTAGAGTGCAATTCATGTAATCAGATAAAATTATTTGATTTATATTTGTAAAAATGAATTTCCAATATAAAACAAAGTGCTGCTGCTAAGTCACTTCAGTTGTGTCCAACTCTGTGCGACCCCATAGATGGAAGCCCACCAGGCTCCCCTGTCCCTGGGATTCTCCAGGCAAGAACACTGGAGTGGGTTGCCGTTTCCTTCTCCAATGCATGAAAGTGAAAAGTGAAAGTGAAGTCGCTCAGTCCTATCTGACTGTTCGTGACCCCGTGGACTGCACCATACCAGGCTCCTCCTCCATCCATGGGAGTTTCCAGGCAAGAGTACTGGAGTAGGGTGCCATTGCCTTCTCTGATAAAACAAAGTAAAATATACTAAATAATATTATCTCAAGCCATATCAAGAAAANGGAGTGGGTTGCCGTTTCCTTCTCCAATGCATGAAAGTGAAAAGTGAAAGTGAAGTCGCTCAGTCCTATCTGACTGTTCGTGACCCCGTGGACTGCACCATACCAGGCTCCTCCTCCATCCATGGGAGTTTCCAGGCAAGAGTACTGGAGTAGGGTGCCATTGCCTTCTCTGATAAAACAAAGTAAAATATACTAAATAATATTATCTCAAGCCATATCAAGAAAAGTTCAGTTCAGTCACTCAGTCGTGTCAACTCTTTGCGACCCCATAAATCGTAGCACGCCAGGCCTCCCTGTCCATCACCAACTCCTGGAGTTCANCTTTTCCAGTCCTGTGGCCACTGCTGAGTTTTCCAAATTTGAGTGCAGTACATTCACAACATCATCTTGCAGGATTTGGAAAAGCTCAACTGGAATTCCATCACCTCCACTAGCTTCGTTCATAGTGATGCTTTCTAAGGCCCACTTGACTTCACATTCCAGGATGTCTAGCTCTAGATGAGTGATTAAGAGAAGTATATGTGTGAAATATTGGAGAAAATATGCCAAAATGTTGAAGAGATGGTGTCCATTTTGTTGATAGGGTGCAGGTATTTCTATTTTTTTTTTAATTTGTATTACTCGAATGCAAGAGTTTGAGGTTAGTAAATAGTTATTTATAATAAAATAGAAGCAGAATTTGTTTCATTCCTCTATTCCAATACTTTTGACATATCCCAGCTATTTATCTCTTTTCAGGTCAATGTTTTCCAAATATGTTAAGTTCCTTGGTTTTAGGAGGGTCATCCAGTAATATATCTTAAATAAGTAATCATTTAAATATGACAGTAAATATGAGGGCTTATGATTTTTAAATGTGGCAAGGAAAATCTGTTATTTTTCTTTGAGTGAGAATTAGCTCATGTATGTGTGAAATATAAATGTTCGTTTTGTTTTGTTTTGTTTTAACCCAAGTGATATAGGGTTTCCCAGGTGGCACTAATAGTAAAGGACCTGACTGCTACTGCAGGAGATGTAAGAGACTTGGGCTCGGTCCCTGGGTCAGAGAAGATCCCCTGGAGGAGGGCATGGCAGTCTGCTCCAGCATTCTTGCCTGGAGAATCCCATGGGCAGAAGAGCCAGGCAGGCTACAGTCCATAGGGTCACACAGTCAGGCATGACCGAAGGGATGACTTCACATGCATGCACATCATGTACCTTACAGTAAATGAATGCCGGCATCAAACAATGTACATTGGTTGACTATTAGGCAGAATATTACTGGCTTGTGGGTATATTAGGGAACCCCATTGCTACCAGCAGCTTGCTTATTTCTAATAAAATTACTTGTCTAACTTGAAAATTAATAGCTACATAACTCCATTAAGGAAAAGAACCAAATGATCCTATGCAATAAGAGATTTTCAAATTTAATTACTGATCATATTGCCTTGCAAGAAATGCATTCTGTTAATCATTCCTCCCAGACCTATACTTGTATGGGATCTCTTGTCAGATATGAAGAATTTATTGTTATCTAGGAGAAGGCAATGGCACCCCACTCCAGTACTCTTGCTTGGAAAATCCCATGGATGGAAGAGCCTGGTATGCTGTAGTCCATGGGGTCGCTAAGAGTTGGACACGACTGAGCATTNCCCAGACCTATACTTGTATGGGATCTCTTGTCAGATATGAAGAATTTATTGTTATCTAGGAGAAGGCAATGGCACCCCACTCCAGTACTCTTGCTTGGAAAATCCCATGGATGGAAGAGCCTGGTATGCTGTAGTCCATGGGGTCGCTAAGAGTTGGACACGACTGAGCATTTTCACTTTCACTTTTCACTTTCAGGCATTGGAGAAGGAAATGGCAGCCCACTCCAGTGTTCTTGCCTGGAGAATCCCAGGGATGGGGAAGCCTGGTGGACTGCCGTCTATGGGGCTGCACAGAGTTGGACATGACTGAAGCGACTTAGCAGCAGCAGCAGTATGTAATAACTGCCTTGGATGACGAGGTTTGTACAGACATCGTGTAGGTCAATATTGTCCATGCCCATAAGTATGACTATGGATCAGTATTTGGGCAACCTGCATCTCACATCATGGTTCTTTTTGTATCAGAGAGGTCCACTGCTAGCCACTGCTTGACTACTTCTTCTGATCTCATATTATCTGGAATATGTTTTGAGTTTGCCTCAATCACTGTTTAGTCAATGTGTTATAGGTTCGTTACATTTTTTGCTCCAGGCATCATGATATTTGCCAGAGATGTCTTGGTGAAGAAATATATAATATCCCTTACAGTTAAGAAAACATTATTCAGGCAAGTGGCAAATTATAGGCAGTTATTGCATAATTTCAGAGTGAAGTGAGAAGTTATTTGCCCAGAGGGAACATGAAGTAGCCATGAAGGAAAATGACCCCATGTATCTTGAAAGAAATTAAAAAAGGGAGAATCTGTGACAATTAGGGTGCCTCTGGACCATAAATCTCTCCCTTCTGTTTCTTAATTTCAAAGAAAATGGCTAAGCAAGTAAAACATTTACAAAGGAAGGTGTTAAAATCTAAATTCTACCACTAAAGCAGCTAGTGTCAAAAGCTCACAAATAGCCTGGTAAAACATTTAAAGTGTTTTTGTATCAAGAAAGTTGAAATTCTTTTTCAAAGACATGATCATTAGAAAAAGTGGCATTAATGGTGAAGAAAAGGCAGTAGTGTGATCATCTTTTATATAGAGGTTTCAGGCTATCTGGCTATATATACAGTGGGTATTTTTCTTCCTTTGTGGTAATAAAAAAGTCAAAACAGGCAATTTTCTAGACAAGTAAATGAATAGGTATAATGATTTGTGACATTTTAAAAATATAAACGAACACCCAGAAAGTCCCATTTCCTAATAGCATGATCTTAACACACATGAATTCCATCGACAGAGAAACTAAACAAAAATAACATGAGAAATACAAAAAATAAAAATAATGTTTAAATCCTGCCCACAACCCACCATTCACTGATGCCCAGGCTCTATGTATGAACCCTGTGCCTGCATGCTTTTTGCAAGGATGGATGTCAGATGGAAGAGGTAAAATTTCTTTAAGAAGATAATTTCCATACTTTATGCTTCTTATCATTTTCCATCTCTATGCTACTCCTTCATGTTCATTTTATTGATTCTTTTAGAGCAAATTCATCTGCTTTCATTTAACCATGCATCCAGTCCTGTTGGTATTTCCTACCACTCAGCTTTTCGTAGATTCCTGAGTTCTATTCAACTTTCTTTCATTTTTATAAATGAGAAAAAGAAAAAAGAAAAACTAAAGCTCCAACTAAGCCTCTGAAACACTTCCCCAGGTACATAGAAACTATGGTAATTTGTAAATTCAATATAAATTATGAGTCACATACACGGGGAGGATGCTTTTGCATACCTTTTACATTATACCCACTACAAGTGGCTTAATTGTGCTCAGTAATTTGGCATCTTCATTTTTAAAATTTATTATTTTTTTAACTTTATTTTACTTTACAATACTGTGTTGGTTTTGCCATACATCAACATGAATCTGCCACGGGTGTACATGTGTTCCCAATCCTGAACCCCCCTCCCACCTCCCTCTCCATACCATCCCTCTGGGTCATCCCAGTGCACCAGCCTGAAGCATCCTGTATCCTGCATCGAACCTAGACTGGCGATTTGTTTCTTATATGATATTATACATGTTTCAATGCCATTCTCCCAAATCATCCCACCCTCTCCCTCTCCCACAGAGTCCAAAAGACTGTTCTATACATCTGTCTCTCTTTTGCTGTCTCGCACACAGGGTTATCGTTACCATCTTCCTAAATTCCATATATATGTGTATACATTATACTAACACATGTATATGGCATCTTCATTAACAGTGCTCCAAGTCTGCACAACAGGGAGGGAGGGAACCATGGTTCCCTCCTGCACAACAGGAGGGAACCATGACTTTGGAGTAGGGACAGGAACTTTGGGCAAAGGCAATCTGTCTACATGTTGTCCTCAACCATCAGTCTGCTATGAGGTGGAATTGACCAAGGCAAATGTTAGACTCTAGATCACGTAATCACTGCAATATGGAATGGAAGAACTTCTGATGGAGCCCCGGAGAGGTACCTGCTAAGTCATAGTTTAGACAAGTGGAGGAAGGCCTTCTCTGAATATGCATCACCTGCTATTGAGACGGGCTTTCCAGGTGGTGCTGGTGGCAAAAAACTTGCCTGGCAATACTAGAGACTTAAGAGACTCCTGCAATCCCTGGGTTAGAAAGACCCCCTGAAGGAGGGCATACCAACCCACTCCAGTATTCTTGCCTAGAGAATCCGATGGACAGAGGAGGCTGGCGGGCTACAGTCCATGGGTCACAAAGAGTTGGAAGGACTGAAGCGACTTAGCATGCAGGCACACTATTGAAACCTCATGGCAACATAAACTCAGGCTAATCATGGAAAAATCCCAAGAGAGTCTCTTTTGATAACCATGGGAACATGAGTTACAACTCACCATTAGGCCTTAACCCTGGGGAACGGGGTCAGCCATTCTGGCTCTTCTTGATCATTTACAACTGGACTTACATTCTGAGGGTGATAAATAATAGTCAATTTTCTTCTCTTGGCACAATATGGTCTAGAACCCTTTCCCAGCTCCGGCCAAACTTTGTGTCTTACACTCTGCACTTTCTTCAAATTAGACTTCTTTCTGTTTACACTTCTTTCTGTTCACAAATTAGACTTCTTTCTGTGCTTTCTCACCCCCAGGCTCCGCTTAAGCTCTTCTCTCCTTTACCCATGTCTGGACCCATCTAATTTCTCCATTATTTCTTAACTTCCTGAAGCCTTTCTTAAACCGCTATTCAGAAATGATCCCTTCCACTTATGTCACAATAGCAGCTGATTTTCACTGTTTTTATACATTCTTAAAATCTGATTTGTATCATCAAATGTTGTATTTATGCCTGATCTCTTCCAGAATACTATTAATATTAGCAATTTGAGGGCAGGATCTGTATTTGTATATTCCTGAGTGCCAATGCTATTTCCTTCATTGTTTTCATACACACAAGCTCTCTCTCCCTCCACACACACACACACACACACACACACACACACAGAGTTAGTACACAGTCTTATGACAGAAGCTTCTACTCTTCTCTGATGGACCATTGCTACCTTCTCTTCTCCCTTCACCCCAACCTAAGAAGATTTGATGTCAAAATTACCTCAGAGTGTATGGATCAAATTCTCCTCTGGCACAGTTCAACCCTTTGCTTATGATTAAAAATAATCTAATAATGAGAAAAATCCAATTGCCACGCGTACCGCACTGGGTGTGGGTCTGTATGTGTGTATCATAGGCCCTTGGCCACTCCTGATGTCACACTGCAGAGAAGGCGATGGCACTCTACTCCAGCACTCTTGCCTGGAAAATCTCATGGAGGGAGGAGCCTGGTAGGCTGCAGTCCATGTGGTCCTGAAGAGTTGGATACGACCAAGCAACTTCACTTTCACTTTTCACTTTCATGCATTGGAGAAGGAAATGGCAACCCCCCTCCAGTGTTCTTGCCTAGAGTCCCAGGGACAGGGGAGCCTAGTGGGGTGCTGTCTATGGGGTCGCATAGAGTCGGACAAGACTGAAGCGACTTAGCAGCAGCAGCAGCAGCAGCAGATGTCATACTAGAAATCTGCAAGGTTTGTTGTGAGGAGGCTATTTAGCCCTGGTACTATCCTTTCAACAGTTTCTGTGACTTTGTGTGTGGGTATGACTGTGTGTGTGTGTGTGTGTGTGTGTGTGTGTGTGTGTGTAGCATTTTTTAATTCCCTAGAGAAATCAAGAACTGGTGAAATAAAGGTGTCATCTGTCTTTCACACCTATAAATGTGCTGTTTCCACCCTTTCCTGCAAAGAACTGACTGTGAGCTTACTCAAGTACAGTTGGCGCTTCCCAGAATGAGAAAGGGAGCCTTGATGAAATAACTTGCTAAATATATTGTCCTAAATATTACCACGATGGAAGAAGAGGTTCTCAGGCTGTGAGGTGCTGAGCGGGCCTTGGGTTAGAAAGTCCACTGTCGTCTGTGTGGACAGAAGTCTGTGCCCCTCCTCCCTCCTTCACAGTAACCCCAGTCCTAGGATACCAAGTAAGTGAACCCTCCACGTGAAAACTGTGTTACAGTGATCTGCTTGGGGAACACCAGCTGTGGACGAGTTCTCTCCTACCGATGTTATTAATAGCTTGTTTCCACTCTTACCCCTTGTCTTTCTTCAAGCAATGACATCTCCATTTTAGCATCCTGCCGGGGTGGGGGTGGCTGGATTCTGAACTCAACAATATTTCTAACTCCTTCCACTTCCCTGTCTTCGCTGATAAAGAAATAGCCAACGGCCTCTCTGGGTCAGGGGTGAGGCTGAGCACCGTAATGTACAGACTGCAGAATCCATTGTCAGTTCCAGCTGGTTGCTCTGACCAGACAAGGGCCCCGAGGCCAGGTATGCTGCCTTCTGCATCTCTTGCTTCAGGCCTGCTATCAAACTTGCATACCTTTCCCTACTTTTCAAGCAGAGACAAGGATTCCTACTTTTCCAACAGAAAGAAGGATATATCCCAACCTTCAGGAGAGGAGCGCTAGCTGTGGTCGCTGGCCACGACTCCATCGCTTCAATTTAAAGTCGGACACACGCAGGCGTGCGTATGGTAGGGGGTGACCGGGAGCAAGATCCCCGCGCAACTCATCTGTGTGCGTTTCCAGCACCTCCCGCATCTCCAGCCTCGCGGGGACCTCGCCAGCGCTGTGCGCCGGGGATCGAGGGCAAAGCCTGCCGAGTGTGTCCAGGGGAGACTTTGGACTTCTCCAAGAACGCAGTAAATACTGACAGCCCAGTTGAACGCAACCCCTCTCATATCTCATCCCTTCCCCGATCTCTCTCCCTTAAGATATCTGCTGTCGACAGCAGTGGGCCGACGAGGGTAAGAGGCACTGTGCACATCTTTCCGCCTAGTCTACCCTCTCGAGCCCTAGGAGACAGGCGGTGAAAACCCCCAGAGGGCTGCTCCTTTCCCTCTGCTAGGGCAGAGTGTGGAAAGCGTGGGAAGGGGGCAGCCTGCAGAAGGTTTGCGTGAGAGGGAGGGCCTGGGAGAGGGATATCACCACCACCCCCACGCCCTTGAAGGAATGCGAGCTGCAGAATACACCGTCCGCCCCCAGCTGTGCGGCTCCCACGGAGCCCTGGCGCGCTAGAAGCGCGCGCGGGGCCGGGCAACCGTCGGCAGTATCAGCACGGGTTACAGCGGTTGGCTTCCGCCCACCTGCCCACATTGGGGCAAGAGCGCCAGGCTGCCCTCCCTCCCTCGGCCCAGGGCCGGCCGTCCCCCTGAGGATCGCCTTCAGGTTGGGCGTGCGGACGCACTCGTGCCAGCAGGATCGCGGCGACCCGCGGTAGCTGGAGGCCCCTGGAACCGAACTCGCGGCTGCGAGCTCGACTGCGGACGAATCCTGGGGCCGCGCGCCTCCCGGCCTGAGGTCGATCGCCGTGCGGCGCGGAGGGATACGCCTCGGCCGCGCCTCCCCTCCCCGCCCCTCCCCGCGCCCCCGCCCCCG
>SJYA01000097.1:1494870-1664939 GCA_006410615.1 Neotragus moschatus | reverse complement strand
GCCCCCGCCCCCGCCTCCCTCCCCGCCCGGCTCTGCTGCCGCCGCGGCGGCCGCTGCTGCTGGTGCTGGTGCCGCCGCCGCCGCCTGGATATAGTGCGGCAGGGAGCGGAGCTTGCAGTCACTTTGCAAGGAGGAGCGCGCGGGCTGCGGGCGGCTGGGGCACCCCCGGAGCGGCGGCGGCTCTAGCAGAGGCGGCCGTGACAGCGGAAGGTTCTCTCTCCGGGGCTGGACTTAATAACTTTGGAACTGTCCACCGGTGTCACGTCCTGAACATGAGCCTCCTCCTCTCCTTCTACCTGCTCGGGTTGCTTGTCAGTAGCGGGCAAGGTAGGAGTGCGGTGCTTTTCTTGCGTTTACTTTCCCTCCCCCTTCTACCCAACCTAGAGAGCCAGAAGGAGCTCCAGGAAGAATTAAATGACGGGACTAAAGTTATAGTTATTGTTGTTATTATTATTTCCCCCTAATGGTGTCTGGTCTGTAGAGACCCTTGAAGAAGAAGATACAGGCTGGGAGATGGGCATCAGTGAGCCGGAGGTTGAGGAAAACTGTATCTTTCTCTGGGATCTTGGCTTTATTTGATTTTCATTATCAAAAAAATTGGATGAGTAGGTTGGCGTGTGTTACCAGTTAAATGTCTGAGGTTGCGAAAGGCAAGGGAACGATGATGTTTTAAATAAGCAGTAAAAACTATCAGCATTAAACTCGTTGGGAAATATCTCTGTTGTGTGCAGGAAATTCAGTTCTGAGAGACTTTTTTTTTATTCCCTTGCCCAAGACCCCCAATTTCTGACAGAAGTGAACGATGATGGTTTATTTATATTGAGAACTAAGAGAGGGGCCATGGATGTGTCTAAGAAAGCAGATGGATAAAACTAGGAATGTGTTGCAGTCATTCGTTTTCAGCACACCCCCCCACCCCTTGTTAATACAGCAAAGTTAACATTTTTTATGCTATCAGGTTGTAATTACACCTGTAAGGGATGTTTAGCTTGTGGGGAACTGGTGGGATTTTTATCTGTTTAGAAAAAAACAGTAATAGCTTACTAGAATAACCTGAGAGAATTTGGGGAAGCTACCTCTGTTTATAGAGATGGATGTGCATTTGCATTGCTTTGTTTAGTTTACATTCACGTAAAATATATTTATAATAAATGGAGGCATTTTCAACAGTCCAGACAAGTTTGAGCATTTAAATTGGGGACCCAAAATGCTAAAATATGCATTGGTGGAGTTCTTCCAAAAAAAAATATATATATATATATATATATACAGCAGTAATTTTCTGATGTGTAATAATCTGAGAGAATGTTATATTATTAGTGTAGCATGAATTTTTTTTGAGAAAAAAAAATTACAGCACAAGTTAAAATATCTCCACTATATTCAGTTCTAAGCTTTTTAGCCTCTTCTGTGTTTTTCATTTGGTCCAGCAGGGGGTGGTAGAACTCCATTTTAAGGTGGGTCTGTTCTTCCACACTCCCTAGGTCTTTCTATCATTCTTCAGCAGGGCTTGACATTTTGGATATGAAGCCTTCCTTTCTCTGCCCTTCTCCTCCCTAAATCTATAGTGTTAGTCGCTGATGAAACGCGATTGGATACAGATTTTTATGTTTAGAAATTAGAATGCAAACACTGGACGCGGCTTTAGTTTGTAAAGTGACTTGCTAAGAGGCTGCTCATTTTCCCTTAAAAGAATGGAGTATGCAAAATTCCAGTCGTAGCAAAATTGCAGTTTTGTCCATCTGAAGCTAATATTAGACCAGCCAGTTACTTGAATCATTTTAATAGCAACGATCAATATACACACTCTGCCCTACAGATACGGTGCTTTAATTGTTGGAGAGCTGCTGGTTATGTTTAAGGTTCATTTGTAATATAGACAGGTATTTCTGAATACTGAGAAGCAGTCCCCAAAATTGCAGTTAAAATACCACTGCAATTAACCAAGGGTAGACACTGTGGGCAAAATGAGGACATCATGGAAGGCAAGTTTGTGCAGATTTAGGATTAGATTTTCACTGATTTGAAGAAGAAAAAGAAAAATGTGTCAGTTGTGGAGTCTTTCAATTTACCATCATAGACATTAAGTGTGTTGGAATTTGGTAGATAAAAAAGAAATCTGGGAATGTTTAAATAGTATACACAGACACATATAATTTGGGTTTGTGTATGTAACACATATTTGAAATTGTGATTCACCAATTTAGAATTCAGAAGGCAGGGTGATTATAGGGGCTTAGAGACTGAAGCATGCCTCACAGGGAGCCCATATTCACTGTAATGTAACAGGGAAGGGAGAGAGCCTCGTTCTCAAGATCTCTCTATCTAGTACAATTTAAAAATGCATGGCACTCACGGAGGTATAGACGCATGCATAGCAGAGAGCCCGAGCTTTTGTGAAACAGAACATGTGGTACTTCTGTGTCATGTGTCCTAATGAAGTCAGAGATGCTTGGAAACGGCAATCCTGATCCTGGAGTCCAGTTCCTCTCTGCTAGTGTTTTGTTCTCCAATTAAGGATGCAGTAGCAAGTATCAGAAGCACCACAGGGAGCAGTTTGGAAAAAAAAAAATGTATCTAGCGTAACTCATACTTTTGTTTATTCTTTTGTAAATGGGGCCATGGAAAAGCCACCAGTCAGTGATCCCTAGGCTTGCCTTGGAAAATACTAAAATCACAGCTTGCTGATTTATGTTTCCAACAATATACTTGCAGGAGGTTTTATGAAGCATGATTGAAGCTATCGCTTTGGAAAGTGGTGTGCAGTTAGACGAGAAAGGCAGTGATATGTATTCCCTTTTAAGTAGTCTAAACGTTTTGAACTGCGGCCGTAGAACAGGAGAAAATGACAGAAGTGAAAAACTGACTAACTGAAGTGGATGCCAATACCATAATTAGCTAACAAGGCCTAATAGTTCTGCTTCTAACTTTCAACACAAGGTTATTGTTCTACTGTCGTGAGAGGCTTTTTTTTCTTTTTATTGTAGCAGAAGTGCTCCTTTAAAAGCCTCTCCTTCTCACTGCAAGATTCATATCCAATGAAGTGCGGTTGGGATTTAATTGTCGAATCTGGATTTCATTGTCAATGAAATAACTATTCCATAGCTCTAACTTCTGCAATTATTTTTCCTTTGTATTTAGAACTTGGTCACAGCTTCTGTCATCGTTAAGTCTCAAGTGATAACTTGAGCCTGTGATTCACAGTGCATGTGCTGTTTGGATCTATGTAAATTTGGATTTATATGTAGGAGCTGCTTTCCTGAAACTTTAAATTTTTAAAATAAATTTCTTCTTTTAAAAATTACCCATGTAATTAATACTCATCTATGACTGACTGTTCGCATACATACATTAGAAGCACTGTTGTTTGAAATTATTAAGCAAGAACAGAGGTATCTGTTCAACTGGATCTCTCTCGTCATCCAGTATGAGATATATACCTAGGACACTCACCTAAGCCAAAATCACTGGGGAGAGGAAGGTGAATTGCCCAGTTAGTTGAACTTTCAGGCATCTGCTTACAATTATGCTTTCTGATGAAGTGCTGGTAAGTCATTGTTCATTAGAGAGGTGTACCTGCTAAAAATAAAGGGCAGTTGTGAGGGTGATTGCTGGTTTCAGGTCTACAGGAAGGTCTCCACAAACCTGTCTTCTGTGGGGGCTGTTAAGCAGACAGCCTCTCTTACTTACCTGGCTCTAATGCTTTGATGTCAGCTTTTCTTTGTAAGATTTTAGTTGAATCAACTCCAGATTCATTTACAAGTAGAGAAGATAGGCTATGTAAATTAATATCCTTATCCTCAATGTATAAACCACAGGATTTCTTTCTCTGCTTTATATCAAAGGAGTTCAGTGGAGCGTTTGGTCACTTTAGTGTCCAGTGATGAATTGTGGCACCCAGAGAACTGGACGGGAAGTTGGTGGGTCCTGAGTGTTCATGAATCTGTTCAATGACACTAAGGGCTAATGGTCTCTCAGAAGCAATGCCCTTTCAGAGAAGCAATTAAGGGTACGGAAGAATCTCATACAGCCCAAGAAGAAAGTCAAACTTCAGATAATTTAGTATATAAAATGGCCTGTTTTCAAACATGGGATTTGTTTGTACTGAGACTGAGAAATGAGATACAGAGAGTATTCAGTACCAAGCTAACAGCGTGATTTGTTTTTGTCTGTTTCCTTGAGAGGGAGATGTGAGAATGCAAACAGGGTTGGCACTCTGAAGACCCTGGAACTAGTCTTGCTGCTTCCTCTGGCTTTTGACATTTGGGAAATAATTTTAATTCTTCTGTTTTGGGGATCATCTCTCACAACAGTGTTCATGGAAAAGTACTTTGAATTGTCTTTTTTTTTTTTACATCCAAAATAAAAATAACATTCTAAGAGTTGGTAGATGCAAATTTAATAATTTTAATATTCTTATAGCGATATAGTTGTTTTTTCAAGTTTTATTGACCTAGAGTCTAAATTACCTGTGCCCTTTATACTATCCCAGTTAAACTGAAGATAGACCTATTTAACACATTATAGTTTTAATGTTCCAAATTACATGGTATGAGAACACTTTAAGATACAACCAGTGCTGTTATTAAATGTAATATTCCTGAGTTTCACAGAACCGAGGTATCTTTAATTGTTTAGCAAATAAAAGTGCTTCTGTATGGTACTCTCTTAAATATTTTAATAACTTTGAACTATTTACAATTGTAACAATAGTGCTCATCTCAAATGGTTATCAACACACTCCCTAGTTTCACATACTCGCTTGTGCCACTAACAATTCATCAAACACTGGGAAATATTTTAGAAAGCTATGATCTAATAGGAGAAGGGGGCAGCAGAGGAAGCTAGATAGCATCACTAACTCCATGGACATGAATTAGAGCAAATTCCATTAGATACTAGAGGACAGAGGAGGCTGGTGTGCTGCAGCCCATGGGGTCACAAAGAGTTGAATATGACTTAGGGACTGAACAACAAGAACAGTGATCTAATGAAATAAACTTGCCTGGTTTTAAATAGTTAAGAGGCAGATGGGGGAGTTTTGAGAGTATTTATAATCATAACGGGCTTCCCTGGTAGCTCAGATGGTAAAGTGTTTGCTTACAATGTGGGAGACCTGGGTTCGATCCCTGGGTCAGGAAGATCCCCTGGAGAAGGGAATGGAAACCCACTCCAGTATTCATGCCTGGAAAATCCCATGGACCAAGGAGCCTGGTGGGCTACAGTCTATGGGGTCACAAAGAGTTGGACACGACTGAGTGACTTCACTTCACCATAATCATAACAATCAACAGATTAACCTTTGGAGAATCTTAGGTCAATTGATGAAAATTGTCTTGGTTCCAATTGGTTTTTTAAAAAGAGCAGAGAAGGAGAACAAACACTTGACTAGGAAGCAGAAGACCTAGAACACTGACGTCCTCTTGACTGAAGATGCACCTTACTGTCTCAGAGCCATTATTTGCCTGTTTGAACATCTGATATAAAAATATCTGCCTAGTTGACCTTGCTGTACTGTTAAGAGGAGCAGTTGTGATAACACATATGTGTAGACGTGTTGTAAAATGTCAGTCCTACTGTGCTAGACATTATGTATATTTTTAAAATAATATGCATACATGTAAACCTGGCTATGACTTCAAAACGGTTCGTTTATTAATTTAAAATAGCATCATAAGCTGCTCTGTGATTAGAGAAAAATATTGAGGGGGCTGAGATAATCTAATTCATTAATGAGAGTGACTCATTCATCAGTCAGTGATTACATGTCTCAGACATCTTATTGGGCAGCATTCCTGGGAGTGATTATATAGACTGTGTGATGAACAACTCTAGGGGGCACTACTCCTAGTCATAATGATGGAATATATATTTCCAGCAGAGGGCAGGGAATCATTTTGAGGCATGTGTTTTGTTTTTGTATCATGAACCCCTTATATGGACCAACACCAGGCTGGAATTAGTCACAAAGAGTCTTAAGTGGCACATAATTACGATGTGACTTGCTAAAGGTCAAATAGAAGAATAAAGGGATTAATAACTAGAGTTCTGGTCTGTAAATTCTCTCTTCAGTTCTCCAAACACCAAACTTTTGCATAGATTAAAAAACATTATCTAATGGTTCTTCACCTCAAAGTAAATACTTAAATTATGTGCCATTTTGTCAGTAAATCAAATATCAAATACTTGTTGAGGCCATACAAAGTGGATAACCTCATCATTTTATAACATTGGAAACCACTTGTTCAAAGTGCTTTCAATTACTTTGTGACTCAAGACTGTCAAGAATTCAAAGAAGTATTTACTTTATGTATGAAGAAATTAAGAAGAATTACCTGGTTTTCCCATATAAATTTTAGTTAGTATGAAATTAGGATTAAATTTCTCTCACTTCTAGTTCAATGCATATTTTTTTAAAATGTATTTGATGCATTTGTTTGAAAATGAAAATTTGGTGTGTTGGAGGGAGGAAGGTGCTTGGAATTTAAGACTCATATTTGAGAAGATAATAGACATATGAATTTAAGAATCCAAATCCACATATGAGAGATTAATAAAGTGCTCAACTAGTGAACAAAGAGATCATATAATTGGCTTCCCTGATAGCTCATTTGGTAAAGAATCTGCCTGCAATGCAGGAGACTAGGGTTCAATTCCTAGGTTGGGAAGATCCTCTGGAGAAGGGATAGGCTACCCACTCCAGTATAATTGGGCTTCCCTTATAGCTCAGCTGGTAAAGAATCCACCTGCAATGCAGAAGACCTGGATTCGATCCCTTGGTTGGGAAGATCTCCTGGAGAAGGGAAAGGCTTCCCACTCCAGTATTCTGGCCTGGAGAATCCCATGTTCTGTATAGTCCATAGGGACACAAATAGTCAGACACAGCCAAGCAACTTTCACTTTCATCATGTGAAGTGAAGTGAAGTGAAGTTGCTCAGTCGTGTCCGACTCTTTGCGANACAGAGGAGGCTGGTGTGCTGCAGCCCATGGGGTCACAAAGAGTTGAATATGACTTAGGGACTGAACAACAAGAACAGTGATCTAATGAAATAAACTTGCCTGGTTTTAAATAGTTAAGAGGCAGATGGGGGAGTTTTGAGAGTATTTATAATCATAACGGGCTTCCCTGGTAGCTCAGATGGTAAAGTGTTTGCTTACAATGTGGGAGACCTGGGTTCGATCCCTGGGTCAGGAAGATCCCCTGGAGAAGGGAATGGAAACCCACTCCAGTATTCATGCCTGGAAAATCCCATGGACCAAGGAGCCTGGTGGGCTACAGTCTATGGGGTCACAAAGAGTTGGACACGACTGAGTGACTTCACTTCACCATAATCATAACAATCAACAGATTAACCTTTGGAGAATCTTAGGTCAATTGATGAAAATTGTCTTGGTTCCAATTGGTTTTTTAAAAAGAGCAGAGAAGGAGAACAAACACTTGACTAGGAAGCAGAAGACCTAGAACACTGACGTCCTCTTGACTGAAGATGCACCTTACTGTCTCAGAGCCATTATTTGCCTGTTTGAACATCTGATATAAAAATATCTGCCTAGTTGACCTTGCTGTACTGTTAAGAGGAGCAGTTGTGATAACACATATGTGTAGACGTGTTGTAAAATGTCAGTCCTACTGTGCTAGACATTATGTATATTTTTAAAATAATATGCATACATGTAAACCTGGCTATGACTTCAAAACGGTTCGTTTATTAATTTAAAATAGCATCATAAGCTGCTCTGTGATTAGAGAAAAATATTGAGGGGGCTGAGATAATCTAATTCATTAATGAGAGTGACTCATTCATCAGTCAGTGATTACATGTCTCAGACATCTTATTGGGCAGCATTCCTGGGAGTGATTATATAGACTGTGTGATGAACAACTCTAGGGGGCACTACTCCTAGTCATAATGATGGAATATATATTTCCAGCAGAGGGCAGGGAATCATTTTGAGGCATGTGTTTTGTTTTTGTATCATGAACCCCTTATATGGACCAACACCAGGCTGGAATTAGTCACAAAGAGTCTTAAGTGGCACATAATTACGATGTGACTTGCTAAAGGTCAAATAGAAGAATAAAGGGATTAATAACTAGAGTTCTGGTCTGTAAATTCTCTCTTCAGTTCTCCAAACACCAAACTTTTGCATAGATTAAAAAACATTATCTAATGGTTCTTCACCTCAAAGTAAATACTTAAATTATGTGCCATTTTGTCAGTAAATCAAATATCAAATACTTGTTGAGGCCATACAAAGTGGATAACCTCATCATTTTATAACATTGGAAACCACTTGTTCAAAGTGCTTTCAATTACTTTGTGACTCAAGACTGTCAAGAATTCAAAGAAGTATTTACTTTATGTATGAAGAAATTAAGAAGAATTACCTGGTTTTCCCATATAAATTTTAGTTAGTATGAAATTAGGATTAAATTTCTCTCACTTCTAGTTCAATGCATATTTTTTTAAAATGTATTTGATGCATTTGTTTGAAAATGAAAATTTGGTGTGTTGGAGGGAGGAAGGTGCTTGGAATTTAAGACTCATATTTGAGAAGATAATAGACATATGAATTTAAGAATCCAAATCCACATATGAGAGATTAATAAAGTGCTCAACTAGTGAACAAAGAGATCATATAATTGGCTTCCCTGATAGCTCATTTGGTAAAGAATCTGCCTGCAATGCAGGAGACTAGGGTTCAATTCCTAGGTTGGGAAGATCCTCTGGAGAAGGGATAGGCTACCCACTCCAGTATAATTGGGCTTCCCTTATAGCTCAGCTGGTAAAGAATCCACCTGCAATGCAGAAGACCTGGATTCGATCCCTTGGTTGGGAAGATCTCCTGGAGAAGGGAAAGGCTTCCCACTCCAGTATTCTGGCCTGGAGAATCCCATGTTCTGTATAGTCCATAGGGACACAAATAGTCAGACACAGCCAAGCAACTTTCACTTTCATCATGTGAAGTGAAGTGAAGTGAAGTTGCTCAGTCGTGTCCGACTCTTTGCGACCCCATGGGCTGTAGCCGACCAGGCTCCTCTGTCCATGGGATTTTCCAGGCAATAGTCCTGGAGTGGATTGCCATTTCCTTCTCCAAGGGATCTTCCCAACCCAGGGATCAAACCCGGGTCTCCCGCATTGTAGACAGACGCTTTACCGTCTGAGCCACCAGGGAAGTATAATTAGTTAAAAATTAAATGATTTAAATAAGTCCTTAGGAATTCAGCATCTCAAAATACCTAAAACTTGTTCATTGTTTGTTAACTACCTGGCTCAATTGTATGAACTCTATATGTACTACCTTGCTTAATATACATAGCAGTCTTGTAATTATTATCATATCATACTTCCCTTTGTCAGTTGAAGTCTGTGAAGTGTGGAAGTTGAAGGAGCTCAGACTGCACGGCTAGGAGACAAAGGTTTGAACTCAGTATTGGCCTCTTTCCTGGGACAACACGTTGTTGCTCACTAAAGCAGAGAGGACCTCAACACAGTGAGACTAAATGGAGAAAATAATACAAGGAGAATAAGTTGTCAGGAAGGAGGTAAATGTTCAGAGGACAGAAATAATCCAATTTAGTTAATTAAGAAATAATACAGTTTAATTGAAAATTTAGAAAGGTGAGTTTTTGGCCTCAATTATGGAAATATTGGAGAAACTGGGAGGCAGTCAAGCCTTGCGGCAAAGCTGAGTTTCACTAAAGCTCAACATTCAGTGTATATGGTAACTGTAGCCATGAAATTCAAAGATGCTTACTCCTTGGAAGGAAAGTTATGACCAACCTAGACAGCATATTAAAAAAAACAGAGACATTATTTTGTCAACAAAGGTCTGTCTAGTCAAGGTTATGGTTTTTCCAGTAGTCATGTATGGATGTGAGAGTTGGACTATAAAGAAAGCTGAGTGCCGAAGAATTGATGCTTTTGAACTGTGGCATTGGAGGAGACTCTTGAGAGTCCCTTGGACTGCAAGGAGATCCAACCAGTTCATCCTAAAGGAGATGAGTCCTGGATGTTCATTGGAAGGACTGATGCTGAAGCTGAAACTCCAATACTTTGGCCACCTGATGCAAAGAGCTGACTCATTGGAAAAGACCCTGATGCTGGGAAAGATTGAGGGCAGAAGGAGAAGGGGACAACAGAGGATGAGATTGCTGGATGGCATCACTGACTCAGCGGACATGAATTTGGGTGGACTCCGGGAGTTGGTGATGGACAGGGAAGCCTGGTGTGCTGCAGTTCATGGGATCACAAAGAGTCAGACATGACTGAGCAACTGAATTGAACTGAATTTCAAGCATTTTTTGGGCAGGAAAATAACATGGAGTTAAATTTTATTTTAAGTCTACTTGCCACGTGTGGTGTGGACCAGAGGAAAATGAAAAAGGAATGAATGGACAGGACACAATGTTTCTGTGGAAGAATTAATGGATCTTAATAACATATTAGATTTGGGGAACTGGAAGGAATGTGACCTCTGAAGTTTTAAGCCTGTTTGACAGAATGGTTATATCTTAATAGAAATAGGTAAGTAAGTAAAGAAAACTGCTGATATCGGGCAAGGGTTTTTCTTACTTCTTTGTATTGGGTTTGCCAAAACGTTCATTTGGATTTTCCTTTATGGGTAACGCATTTTTAAAAAAAATTATATGTTGAGTATTCTATGGAACATCTAGATAGAAATGTCAGTATTAAATTGTGAAAGATATACTGCTGATCTTTATTATTTCTTCAGTATCTTTCTCTGCTTTCATTTAACTCCTGTCTTTATGTCTTTCTTCATCACTATTTATACTTGAGGATTATTAAGTTTATCTGAAATTTTAGATGAAATTTCAAAAGTATGTGGGTCAGATTTGCTTTTCTTATATACTTTTAATTTTCTGTGTTTTATCTATGTTTTTTTAAAGTATTGTTCCAGGAAAACAAAACAAAACTTGACAAAATAAGAAGAAAAAAAAACAAAGAAACCCGAAACCTAAACGAAAACAAGAAAAGAAATTTGGTATTGAACTATCTTCAACTCTCGAGAGTTGAATATTTTTCTGTTAGTATCCAAGGGAACTAATATTTTTTAATGTCTGCTCTATGCCAGGGAGCTGTACTGGGCCTTTTCACTCATTATCTGATTTAATCCTGATAAAATCACATTTGATAGATGATGTTTGAGATTGAAAGTGTCTGATTTGCCTAGAGCTCTTAAATATGTTCCGTCTGATGACACACAACTTTATAGCCAAGAGCATCAAATGCATTTAAGGTAAAATGTAATTTCCTTCTGCATTCGTGTGTGTTTCTTTGATGTGTATTAGTTTGTACACAACTAGTAAATATGAGGGTGATAGGAATTGTGTTGATCCACTTATGATTTCTTCAGGTCATTAATTTTTAAGTAACCAAAAGCAAGCTTTCTCATAATTAAATAGAGAGCCTCAGCAATCTCTGGAGTATTAAGGTAAATCTGAAAAGTCAACTCAGGTGCCTTTCTTTAGCGCAAGTGTTAGTTTCTTAGTGACTTTAAGAACCATCTTGATTTCTACAACATTATATGTCTGGCATCATTGAGAGTGCCTTTGGAGAAACTGGGAAATCACTTTCCTCTATGTTAAAATGACGTGTTTGTTGCCTTACTTTTTAGAGGATATACGCTGGATCATAGTTTTCATTTTTAAGTTAGTGCCCTTTAGGCTTATGTCTTGAAAGAAGATGCAGAAATTGGATACAAATACTAGTGGAGATTTAACTGTGCTCTGTTTTTTTTTTTTTTTTTTTTGATAAAGATTGTTATGGCTTTTGTTAGTGCTTGGTTTTAAATTTCCGAAAGTTTCACATTTTTTGACCTCCAATCCTGTCTTTTTCCATAAGCCCTGATATTTTTACTGCACAATTTTGCAGACACCAGCATTTTTCAAGGATGCAGATATGCTGTAATAGAAACGGGTGTCAAAACTTGTAAAAGAAACCAGTGAATATGGCTAAGACCTATATTATCATAGAATAGGTCCCAATTTTAGAAAATAAGCACGTGCTTTGTTCTAAGTACTAATGAGAGGGCTTCTGGACAGGTTTTCTGTTGGCATAACTTGTCCACTCCAACCAGTTTTCTACTCATTATAATATGAGGCTTTCTGATTATATTTATTGTCTCACTTAATTTATCTCTGTTTATTATTTTTGGCCCATCAAAAATGTTCAGCATTGCCTCAGCTGAGAAGTTTTATATTCTAGCAACAACTTTGGGTCATTCAGGAGAGAATATCTATACACAGATTTCAATTAATATATAACATGAGATATGTACCTATTCTCTGTCAAAGTACTGATCCGTGATATTGACATGTTTCTGATTTTTAACTTTATTTACTTAGATAAATCACTTATTGCTTTCTAAAACCAACTGAAGCTGAACTCATTTTAAAGCTTGTTCACAAAAAAAAAAAAAATAAAGCTTGTTCACTTCTTTATCATAGAATAACTGACTTCACCCTACATAGTTCTTTACATTATATATAATGCTTCATACAATGTTCTAATTATCAAAAAATTATATTATAAAATTTAGTTATGTTATAGTTATAGTTATATTATAAACTTTAATATTTCAAAATGTATGTAAGCATTGAGGCAGAGTAGTTGACAAAAACTTTTTCTGTCATCTTTAACTTATCTATTTAAAGTACTTCAATTATCCTGAAAGGAGATACTTTTTCTGATTAGAAAAAAAAGCAAATGAGCCTCGAAAAGTAAAACTGCTCATCCTTGAAGAAATATTTAAGACATGGTAAGACCAGGACTTGATATAAATATATTACTCTAGAGTAGCACCTTTTTCTGTTATGCTGTCTCTGTTTTTATCTGAGTATGTTTTACTGATATATGAAGCAATTCTCAAAAATAACTTAGTACATGTTCTATGCTGCTGGGCTGCTTAGTTACTTTTGCACTGTGTTTATGGGATCCACGCTGTTAATTTTAATTAGAGGTCTACCTTTCAGTTGTATTATTTGGAAGTTTCTGACTTAGAACTGTTGAGAGTTTTGCCTTTTGTTCATTTACACAATCCTGATCTCTCAGCCCCACTGCTTGTTAGTGAGCACATCACTCCAACACCATTCCTGGAACTCCCAGTTTGGTCCCTGTGTGTACACAGGCCATGTATTTTACATATTTGTCTGTCTTTCTGTGGACAATTACTATTATTTTTCTTCAAGACTCAACTCAAGTATCTCATCCCCAGAGACATCTTTCTTTCGTCAAATAAGTTGCCTACTACATACTAGTCGAAGTACAAGACACTCTGGTATTATATCTGATTTCTGCATGCCAAACTTCACTGTGACCTTGCAAGTGAACTCCATAAGGACAAGAATGTCTTTCCATGCTGGCTTCCCATTTACTACAGTGTACTAGAGTTTATTGTAAATTCGTGCATTCCTGGAACGCAGTAAATGCTTAGTGAATGTGTGCTGAATGAATAATTTTACCCAGCAGAAGTAAAACAAAATGCCATACTTTAAAATAAATATGTGTATATATATATATATATATATATATATATATATATATATATTTACCCTTGACTTTGGACAGTGCTTTGGTTTGTTGAAAATGATTACTTTTGTTCCTGTGTTTATTTCAAACATTTGTTTATATCATTGCCATGCATGTGATAGGCTTTCAATAAATACATTAATTTCAATAAAATAATTGTCACACAGTGATTATTTAATTCAGGAGGAATTAAATAGCAAAAATGAGCTGCCTTATCCCTGATCTTATCTCCTATACTGAAAGTTAATTAGACTGGGAATAAAGCAGACTTTAAAATCTTGCTATTAGATATATTCTTCTGAAGCCTTATCTGAAAGATGGGACATGGTTATCTAGTTCGAGTTTCAAAGTCTTCAGTATATAGAAATAAATTAGGGAGATATAATATGTTGATAATGATATAATTAAACAGATTAGATATTGTCAATAGTAAGTGTCTGATATGTCAACAGGGCAAAGTATTTAAAGTCCTGAAAAATCAAGATAATCCCTTGGGGTTAATTAAAAGTTGATTATTCAATCAATGATTATTGGAAGCCGATTCTGAACTCTATGAATAGAAAGGCAAGTAAAATAAGGGCTATTTTACCTTATTGTTTCATAAGTACTTAGATATTTTTTTCTCTTTTTTAAATGAGATCTAATTTAACCTCCAACATTCTTCTCTTGCCTGGTAGCCGTGTTTTGTCATGGTTTTATAGTGTTTTCTAGGTCTGACTTCAGTGATTAAAAGCATTTAAATTAATAGAACAAAATACATATTCAGATGCTCCAGAATATCTTTGTCACTTTATCATTTTATTCATCTGTCTGCCATTTACTCACTAATGTTGCCATTATTATGTATGTTGTTTAGCATTCATCTATTTCTTTATTTTCCTTTCTCAGATTTCACATGATTTATAATTATTTTAATTGGTTATTTACATGAGTCATTTTATTGCAAAGCCCCAATATAAGCCCCATGCTAATACATTTCACTTTTGTGGTGGTTATATGCGGTCTGCAATAGGGAGAAAACTCAACATAGGTTATTAAATGATCTTATGCCATCCTCTGTGCTTTTCTGAACACTTGCTTGTTGTGAATGTGATTGGAGAGAGGAAGTGGTCCTGAGAAGTGTCTTTTACTGGTTGTGATTCCACAATATATTCTCACCACTGAGCAGAAATGCATGCAGGGAGCTTTGACTGAGAAAGGGAAGCAAATATAGTACTAATAATACTGATCAATCACCCTTTTGTTTCAGGGAGGATAGCCCATCAGCTAAAAGGAAATGGGGAAGTGAGTGATAGGGTTAGACTCTGAAGAGCTGGGGTAAAGGATAACATAGTTACCTGTATAGGATGGGAGAAGGAGATACCCAAGAAAACACAGAAGAATTACAGGCAACATTGTTTCCTCAAAAATTTCTATTTGTAAGTATTTGGTGAATTAATTGAATAAAGAAAGTGTCAGAGAAAACCAAATCTAGACCTAAGGACAGATTTTAATCAGTAATATACTGTACTGGGAAGAGTTTATTACTATATTCAATAGGATAAAGAGCCCAGTATGAACTGAACTCAGCTTTAATTTGTACAGAGGTAACTAGAAGTTTTAAAGGGAGAATGAGAGAGTAGGGAAAGGTTGAGTGGGTGCTCCATAGAGACAGAGAAGTAAAAAAAAATGCCAAAACTCACAAAAAGATGGAAATTGGTCCCTGTGAATCCCATCTGGGTTTGCAAATAACTGGTTCTTATCAAAGTAAGGCTGTTCCACTTCTACAGGGCCTGAGAGACAGGGCCCCCATCTTCAGGTGTTGGCTGGGACGAACAGTAAATTCCTTTGGCCGCCTTGAGTTTTCTCAGGCAGGCACTTTAAGGGGGATGAGAGACATTCTTGGACTGTGGCCTTGAGTGGTTTAAGATTACATTAGTGTTTTGTTCAGATCTTTATAGTTTGAGGGTGAGGCCTAATTGAGCTGAGGGTTCAGGGAGCCTGGTGAGAGTTTGGTCAAGGAGAGAATCTTTCTCCAAAGAAGACCTGTCAGTAACTCTGCAGGGTACTTTCAGATGAGTTACCTCATTTTTATATGCACAGCATATCTAGGAGTTCTGAAAGAGGGAGCTGCATTTCATAAAAGTGAAGTAGCATCTAATAAGTGCAGAATTTCAAATTCAAATTTAGTTAATATTTGATCCCAAAACGTTACTCATTCCACTGATTGAAACGTGATTCTTTTGAAATAATATGGAATTGCTAAAGGGAGAGAGAAAGCTTTAGCAGTAGCTCCGGTTTCAGGTTTTTGCCATTCTTTCTGACCATTTCTTCTGAGTGGCTTAGCTCTAGCTGAGGAAAGACCAATTAGTGAAGAAGTAAATCTTCTATTGACTGGAAAGATGAGTGCGTGTAGAGAACCAACAAGATTTAGAGAAATTAGGGGTCTGAGTGGTTGCAAGGTAGAGCAGCTCTATTGTTTGGGTTAGTATAATCATTAACAACTATATGATATTAATATTTAAATATCAGCTACATTTTTCAGTGGCCTCTCTTATTGTGAAACATCATAATTATTAATAATTGAATAAGTCATCAATTTGTGGTTGATTTATTGAATAATTTCATAATGAAATTAAATGAGTTTAGGATGCTTTCAGAGCAAAGAAGAGAACACATTCAAAATGGTTTAAAAATAAACATCTAAAGAATGTGAGGAGCTATCTGGAGGAAGTTTTGGAGAAGGTTTAGATTTCAAGTTTCTCTTCAGTTTTGGCTGGTTTTCCCTGACTTTTTAGAAGGAATATGGCTGCAACGGTTTAATATTCTTAAATAATGAAATCTGAAGCTAGGAAAAAAGACAACATACTTTATTTGAGTGGCTTTGTTTTAATATAGTAAAGGAAAATCCCCATGTCACTCAGCAGACTTCCCTCAATTTTTACTGACTAGAATTGTTTCAGATGACCTCCCCTAAACCAGTTGGTGGGGAGATTGACATTATCATAGTTCCTTTGGTTAATCAAGTCCTTTCTGTTGCTGAGTGGAAGATCTGAAGGATGAGGGAGGGGGTGTGGTGTGCAGAATGTAGAAAAAGGGTCTGCCACAAGGATTTTGAAAGGGCCTCTTAGACAAAGAATGTAAACAGTGTTAAAAGTCAGTGTCTTTTAAGCACTTACAGTGTACCTGTGTGGTTTGTACATGTGATCTAACTTAATTTTTTAAACTTCTATGTGAGGATAATTCTGTTTTACAGAAAGGGATGTGAATAGATTTTGAAATGTTTAGATGACTTGTCAAACTCACAGAGCTGCTCAGTGGCAAAGTTGAGATTGGAACCTAGGCCGGCTGGCAAGTCATCTTTCCTTAGCAGGTCACCACCAAAGGAATCTTAACATTGTTCATCATGTTACTATTGTTTAAGAACAGTAGTAAGAATATTAACTTCCTTTGTGAACAGGCTATGTCCTGGACAATCTCCTAAACTTGCTCTTATTTAATATCATTTAGACATATCTTACTGTCATTTTAAAATTTTACAAATAAGGAAGCTAAGAGATAGAGCTTCCCTCATAGCTCAGTTGGTGGTAAAGAATACACTTGCAATGCAGGAGATATCGGTTCGATTCCTGGGAATATTCCCGACCCAGGAATTTTATCCCTCTTCTGGAGAAGGGATAGGCTACCCACTCCAGTATTCTGGCCTAGAGAATTCCAGGGACTATAGAGTCCTTGTGGATGCAAAGAGTCAGACATGGCTGAGTAACTTTCACTTTCTCATGGCTATTAAGTGGCCAGAGTGGTATTTGAAGGAAGGCTTATTTTGAATTTAAAGGCCTGAGTGCCTCCGTCTATACAATGCTTAAGGTCTGTAGACAAAGTATGGCAGGGTAGGATAACGCGTTTGGGATAAAACAAGTTGCATAAACCTGGCTAGCCCTCCAGAAGCTTATAGTATAAATGAACATAATGTTAAACATAATTTTAAATGAACATAATTTATAAGCATATATATTTTTTATATATTTGCTCTTATTTTTTTTCCAAACTATACAAGAGAATAGCATGCTCAACTTTAAGAAAGCCAAGGGAAGATATTCACTTGATTTCTGAAAGAGCTGGATGACAAATGGGGGACCAGGGTCTTCTTTATAGGGAGAAGATGAAACTGAAAGAGGAGCATTGATTGGAAATTGACTGCTGAGACAGGCTAAATATAGAAATTGTGTGATTATGTAGACACAATAATCAGGGTTCTAATCTAGTGCACACCTAGACTAAGATGTAAACTACATCAGTTCCTGAGCTCTAGATGGTGTCTTCCTGAGACTGTGTCCTTAGTCACTAAGTCATGTCTGAATCATTGAGACCCCATGGACTGTAGCTCTCCAGGCTCCTCTGTCTATGGCGATTCTTCAGGAAACAGTGCTGGAGTGGGTTGCCATCACCTACTCCGGGGGATCGTCCCAACCCAGGGACCGAGCCCAGGTCTCCTGCATTGCAGATGGATTCTTTACCATTTGAGCCACCAGGGAAGTCTTCCTGAGACTATGCAGTGAATTAAAAGGCAGGATAGAGACTGAGGTGCTTGGGGTATAAAACTATGTGCCTGCTCTATAATTACTGTTTCTTAGCTGTTTTTTCCTACGCTAGGTAGGCTTACCAACATGGTGTTTGTTCTAAATGGTCAAATGGCCAACTTATATGTGTATTTATGTGTGTAGGAGAAAGAGTGTGTGTGTGTGTGTGTGTGTGTGTGTGTGTGTGTGTGTGTACACATTCATATAGGTATGTCTATAAAATTTTGGGGAAACTATCATTATTTCATACTGTTTCAAAATGCTTACTGTATTTCTTTCATTACTTTCATTATTGCTAAAATCCATGACTATTTTTAAATGATTTTTTTCCTTTGCCTATTTTTGCTTCAAAGAAGAAAATGTACTCCATGATAAAACTTTGGAGTTATTATTCACAGTTTGTATAACTGAAGACTAATTAGCCAGTGTTTAATTTCTCAAGACAGCAAAACAATATCTGTTGTCTTTTTGTTTCACAAAATGAACAGCTAAACAGCTCCCTCACCTTATTTTTTTTCAAAACAAACTCCTAGCTCACAAGTATTCATAATTTATGATGTTTTTCATGAAAACATATTCCTTGAATATAGATAAAATTAGCATTTGGAGCATGGATGCTTGGTTCCAGCTCAGGGACTGTGTTGTGATTGAAATGCATGCGCAGGCTTGAATCCTTCATTTCCATTTTCCCCAATTTGTAATTGAAGAGAGGAAGGCTGCTAAGTTTCTAACAGTGTTATCCCCTCCTTTACATAGCACTGCACAACTGAGTTGAAACATTTCATGTTACAAAGCTGCTGAAAAATTATCTAACCATCTTGTAATATCACAGTAAGGACTGGATCATAAAACTGTAGATACAGATTCTCTTGTATCTCAGTGGTTGATTGCCATGTCCCTTTTTAGGATTACTAAGCAGATAATCTGCTTCTGTTCCCAGTGGTAGAGAACAAATTCATTTATGTGAAAAGTTTTTTTTTGTGAGATATGTTGATAATGCTTTTCCTATAAAGCACATCCATATTTGCAGGTATTCAAAACAATTGAGCGCCCTTAATTGCAGTAAAGTAATAGTGTTCAAATTAGATAGTTTCTATTATCTTTATCTTTGACTGGTTTACAGTTTTATGGAAATAAGAAGTATTTTAAGAGGCCCTTTCCTTGTAAATGACACTGAATGGTCTCATTTTAAAAGATCTCTTTGATTTTCTTTTTTTCCTTATGGTTTGGTTTGACACCAGTCAAAATTGTTTCCAGAGTGTTCAGAATTCACATCACATTACTGGTTGTTGAAGCGTTCTGGCTGAATGGTTGGGTGCTGAATGGTTGGGTACTGAATGGATTCTTGCCAGCACATGGCAGTTCCAGGCACTGAGGCCAGTGGCTATTTATGCTGCGGTGAAACTCTTTCCCCTACACAAGCTACTTGTGGTTTCCTGCTAATGAATCTAGATTGTGTGCCCCAGATTGTGTGTTCAAGGAATACCTCAACATCTGTGTTTTATTTCCAACTCTGTTGCACACTCACTACTTATAACTAAATGTCAAAATATCTTGACACCCCCTGTAGCTTCAGAATAGAATCTTTGCTAATTTTACTTGCCCAAATTTCTGTTTTGGTTTGTGGGCATGCACAGAGTCTGTGGGATGGTTAAAAGCACCGAGTCTGAAACCTGGCAGGCTTGAATTCAAATCCTGATCACCCTCTTCCTAATGAGCTCATTTAAATCTTGAGCAAGAGACTTACTTCTCTCTTCTTTAATATTATCATCTATAAAATGGGAATAATAGTACTGCTCCTGTAGTAACTGTCCTATTAATGGAATGATTAATATTGCTGTAGAGCAAAGGTATAAGTCCATATATTGATAATTCATTAACCAAGCTTCTTCAAAAATTTTCCGAAGGGAATTTAGCTCTGTGAGAAACAGTGCCCTAAGAAGATGTCAGAATGTTTATTTTTGAGGCAGTTATTACTTTTGGAAAGCTCCATTATTATGTTGCCATTGACCACATTCTGTTCAGTTTTCCCACAGTTTGCTAAGGCAGATGGCAATTGGAAAGTTTGGCATTTGAGATTTTGATAGTATCCAGGATGCATGTTCCTTTCTGAGCTGTTTTCCATCATGGTGCAGAGCTCCGCAGCTGAGGCAGAATGAGAAATTAAAGATAACTTCTTAGTTTATTACTTGTTGTTGTTCAGTTGCTAAGCCCTGTTCGATTCTTTGGGACCCCATGAGCTGCAGCACTCCAGGTTTCTCCATCCTTCACTCTATCCCAGAGTTTGCTAAAATTCGTGTCCTTTGAGTCAGTGATGCTGTCAAACCATCTCATTCTCTGCTGCCCCCTACTCCTCCTTCCCTCAACCTTTCTTGAATCCAGTGCAAAACTGGGTTTCCCTCTCAGGGCTGTTTTGTACTCTCATGGACTTCACCCCTCATCTCTCAACTTGTCTCAGCTTCTTGTATGGGTTTGCTGCTGCTAAGTCGCTTCAGTCATGTTTGACTCTATGTGATCCCACAGACGGCAGCCCATCAGGCTCCCCCATCCCTGGGATTCTCCAGGCAAGAACACTGGAGTGGGTTGCCATTTCCTTCTCCAGTGCATGAAAGTGAAAAGTGAAAGTGAAGTCACTCAGTCTTGTCAGACTCTTGGTGACCCCATGGACTGCAGCCTACCAGGCTCCCCCATCCATGGGATTTGCCAGGCAAGAGTACTAGAGTGGGGTGCCATTGCCTTCTCCGTAAGCTTATGTTTTTGTTACCTTTTCCCTCTACTCATAGAAAAATGAAGTTTCTCAGTCATGTCCAGCTCTTTGTGACCCCATGGACTGTAACCCACCAGGTTCCTCTGTCCATAGGATTTTCCAGGGAAGAATATTGAAAAAATGGGTTGCCATTTCCTTCTCCAGGAGATCTACCTACCCAGGGACTGAACCCAGGTCTCCTGCATTGTAGGCAGACACTTTACCATCTGAGTCACCAGGGAAGTCACCCTCTTCTCATCTCCATCCTTAACTCAAGCAAAACTCTTGTTTCCACCTGGACTTTGCACAGTGTCTATACTATTGGCATTCCACATGGTCTGTGTGGTGAGTGCACATTTCCCACAGTATTGACTACGGCTTCACCTCCTCTCCCACTGGTTCTGGTTAAACTCAGAGGATTAGCAGGTCCTTTCTCATGAGCTGGCTAGTTATGTTCCTGACCTATAGCCTATGCATTTGTGTTTCTTGGTGTAAGCTCTAGTAACCTTCAATACCCTCTTCCCTCAGCCAAGGTGGTTCGGTGATAATATATTCTACTCTAGTATCTGCATATTAGAGAACATATGTTAAAGCATGTCCACATTGCAGTAGTCAAACTTGGAAGACGGGTACAATTTGGCCCCTCTGTGGTCAACTGGACTCCTCCGTCATCTTTGTCCCCTGCTGCAGTCAGTCATTCTGGTGCTCCAGGCATGTAGATGGTGCTCTCAATCTGTCCATGGTGGTGGGAGTAGAGATTATGATGGAACAGATGATAGGACAAGCTGCCCAGTTGCCTTCTGGGTCCTGCCAAAAGGTACAACACAGGGAAGGAAGAGGGAACCCTCTCAGACAGCAGTCCCCAGCCTTTTTGGAAGGGACTTGATTCATGGAAGGCAGTTTTTCCATGGACAGGGAGGGGTTGAGGGGATGCTTTCTGGATGATTCAAGTGCATTACATTTATTATGCTGTCGCAGATCTGACAGGAGGCAGAGCTCAGGCAGTAATGTGAGTGATGGGGAGTAGCTGTAAATATAGACGAAGCTTCACTGCTCACCACTCACCTTCTGCTATGTGGCCCAGTTCCTGACAGGCCATGGACTGATACCAGTTTGTGGCCTGGGAGTTTGGGACCCCTGCTGTAGGAGATACTTAAGAATCTCCTGCTTTCATCCTTCCCAACAACTAGTTGCATTTTTCCTTTTTCAGGAAATAAGAAACTGTTCTTACAACATTCATCCTTTTCATCTTAGGGATAATTTCTTATAAAATCTTTAGCTATTGATATTTAAAGTAATACTTGTCATGAAAATTTTGCTTTCTTTCAAAAAGACTGAATTTTGACTCTCAAATTTTAACATTCAACTCATTCTGCCATGCTCTAGTTAAAAGTACTGTTTGAAAATCAAAGCCGATAATGACTTTTGGACTCTCAACTCTTGCCATCCAGACAAGCAATGGATGACTGTCTTGGCTCACTGGGTGGAAGATGACAGGCAGCATGGTTTAGAGATCTGCAAGGTGATAAAGTCTAAATATGTAGACATGTAAGAAATAAATGGAAATACAAAAGAGGAGAGAAAATTGACCAAATAGTGATTACTGTGTTTACAAAAAGTAGGATTGATTTGCTCCCCCCATTTGAAATCTCAGAAGAATGTTTAGAGATAGCTTTTTAAATTCTCTCCACTTGTTGCAAGCAGGGAGACTCTTTTTAGGCCTGAGTGGGCTCTTGTCTAACGCTTGGAAATGAGTTATCCAAGGAGACACAGATGCTGACAGAGCAAAAGATTGTATTGGGAAGGGACACTAGGGTGGAGAACAGCAGGGTAAGGAAACCCAGGAGAACTGCTCTGACACATGGCTCCCAGTCTTGGATTTTATGGTGATAGGGTTAGTTTAATTTTTAAAGATGAACATACACTTTTATCTGGTTAGAACAGTTTTAGTCGAAACATAAATAATCGAATTTGCCTCTAAATACTTTGACAATGTATTCTTAATAAATATATTTAAACATGTGTTTTTCCTTCTGTGGGCTTCCCTGGTGGCTCAGAAGTTAAAGTGTCTGCCTACAATGCAGGAGNTCTGGGTTGTCTCTGAACAATCACTTTGACTCAGGGTCCCTCCTGGTGGCGCACACTTTGATCAGCCAAAATGGATTCCAAGGAGGACGATTCTGGGAGGTCGGTAGGACATACGGACTGGCATCTCATCTTTGCTTTTGACCTTTCCCAGGTTCTTCTGGTTGATGGTAGCTCGTTAGTTCCTGTTCCTTACCAGTACCTCCCGTTTAAAGTAAGTCACGCAGTGGTGACCGTAGTGCCTGACCACTGTGGCGTCTGGCTAAGGTGGGCAGTTGCAGTCAGTGGTTCCTCTAACACTTACCTCGGTTTATCATGTAAAATGAAAACCCTGTTTCAGTTTTGAAATCTTTCTCTCTCTTCTTTCTCAGCTTTACTGAGATATATTTGGACATATACTATTCTTTGAAGCCTTTCTTAATTGCCCCAAACCACCTTTCTTTGTCTGGTATAAACCACTAGAATTTGGATAAGTACTGTTTATTTTGACATGTAATCTCATACAGTCCTGCATTATTTCTGGGTTATTTTAAGTGATATAACTTCATTAATCTTGTCTTTTAAATCAGACTATAGTTAGAGTCAAAAGTTTTATGTTTTGTGTTGCACATAGTGGATGCTCAGAAATAGTTACTGAACAAAATAAATGATGCTTTCATGTTGTTATTATATTCAGAGTAGAAACAGAAAAAGAAACCATACAAAAAACGAGTTAAAAAATAAACATCTGTGGGAGCTGTTATAAACAAATTATACTTACAGTGAAAGTTATGGAATAAATACTCTTTAAAAATTTTTAAAGATGAACATACACTTTTATCTGGTTAGAACAGTTTTAGTCGAAACATAAATAATCGAATTTGCCTCTAAATACTTTGACAATGTATTCTTAATAAATATATTTAAACATGTGTTTTTCCTTCTGTGGGCTTCCCTGGTGGCTCAGAAGTTAAAGTGTCTGCCTACAATGCAGGAGACCTGGGTTTGATCCCTGGATAGGGAAGATCCCCTGGAGAAGGAAATGGCAACCCACTCCAGTATTGTTGCCTGGAGAATCCTATGGATGGAGGAGCCTGGTGGGCTACAGTCCCCGGGGTCTCAAAGAGTCGGACACTACTGAGCAATTTCACTTTTCCTTCTGTATATTAGCTCAATAGTTTATTTGTAACTGAATAAGGGATATTTACATTTCACCTTGTTAATAATATTTCTTACAAATTTTCAGAGAAGATAGCAATTAAATGTAACAGTCAAAAACTCAGAAGCTGACCTTTAGGTACTTATTTGCATGTCCAGCCTATATAATAAATTCATTTTTTTTCCTTGTTCTAAATGCTCTATAGCAAAATCAATTTCAGTTATAAAAAATGTGGAATGACTTTTCAAATAGCACTATCCAGATAAATGTTGTTTGACTTTTATGCTAAACCGTTATATTAGTTAATATTTATACCACTTGATTTATTCTGACAAATTTTTGTCTAAAGAATAGTCATATATAATGTATTTTGATATAATTGCAAAATTCAGCATCATTTATTTTAAATAGTTCATGTATGTTCATGTAATATTATAGAGTATTTATAGTTTCTGAGTAATCTATTATTGATTAATTTTAATGTTTTACCTGATGAAACAAATGTTACAACTACTCATTTTTCAGTTTAATTTTAACAGGGAAAAGATCAGAAAGTCAGAAGTGATTTGCACATGAATATATATTTTACAAAAATTAAATAACCAACATAACCATAGCAAGAGCATATGAATTAAAATAGAAGTCAACCATCATAAAAATATTTATCATTTAAAATAAAATATTCCTAAATATTCAATGTACTTTAGGAGGGATTAAGATTTTTTTGTCTTCAAATGCTCACATTTATTTGTGGTCATACTGTGAAAGCATGTATGTGCCACAGTACTCTTAAATATCTAAATGAGTCTATGGAACAGGGTAGCTAATGAAATAAAAATCTCAACTAACTATGCTGCTCCCTTTAAAGTTATGTTTAGTTCAGAGTTTACTGGATAAACGGAATAAAGAGAAGATGAGTTATTTAATTTTTATTATCAGTTGTAGAAACCATACTATGACTCAAAGGAGAGATTCAGTTCAGTTCAGTCAGTTCAGTCAGTTTAGTCGCTCAGTCGTGTCTGACTCATTGCGATGCAAGGAATCGCAGCACGCCAGGCCTCCCTGTCCATCACCATCTCCCGGAGTTCACTCAAACTCACGTCCATTGAGATGGTGATGCCATCCAGCCATCTTATCCTCTGTTGTCCACTTCTCCTCCTGCCCTCAATCCCTCCCAGAATCAGAGTCTTTTCCAGTGAGTCAACTGTTCGCATGAGGTGGCCAAAGTACTGGAGTTTCAGCTTTAGCATCATTCCTTCCAGAGAACACCCAGGGCTGATCTCTTTTAGAATGGACTGGTTGGATCTCCTTGCAGTCCAAGGGACTCTCAAGAGTCTTCTCCAACACCACAGTGCAAAAGCATCAATTCTTCGGTGCTCAGCCTTCTTCACAGTCCAAATCTCACATCCATACATGACCACTGGAAAAACCATAGCCTTGGCTAGATGGACCTTTATTGGCAAAGTAATGTCTCTGCTTTTGAGTATGCTATCTAGGTTGGTCATAACTTTTGTTCCAAAGAGTAAGTGTCTTTTAATTTCATGGCTGCAGTCACCATCTACAGTGATTTTGGAGCCCCCAAAATAAAGTCTGACACTGTTTCCACTGTTTTCCCATCTATTTCCCATGAAGTGATGGGACCAGATGCCATGATCTTCGTTTTCTGAATGTTGAGTTT
This sequence comes from Neotragus moschatus, assembly GCA_006410615.1. NCBI lineage: Eukaryota > Metazoa > Chordata > Mammalia > Artiodactyla > Bovidae > Neotragus > Neotragus moschatus. The sequence continues at coordinate 1,639,180 of SJYA01000097.1, read as the reverse complement.
TAAGCTAGCTTTTTCNTGTAATATTATAGAGTATTTATAGTTTCTGAGTAATCTATTATTGATTAATTTTAATGTTTTACCTGATGAAACAAATGTTACAACTACTCATTTTTCAGTTTAATTTTAACAGGGAAAAGATCAGAAAGTCAGAAGTGATTTGCACATGAATATATATTTTACAAAAATTAAATAACCAACATAACCATAGCAAGAGCATATGAATTAAAATAGAAGTCAACCATCATAAAAATATTTATCATTTAAAATAAAATATTCCTAAATATTCAATGTACTTTAGGAGGGATTAAGATTTTTTTGTCTTCAAATGCTCACATTTATTTGTGGTCATACTGTGAAAGCATGTATGTGCCACAGTACTCTTAAATATCTAAATGAGTCTATGGAACAGGGTAGCTAATGAAATAAAAATCTCAACTAACTATGCTGCTCCCTTTAAAGTTATGTTTAGTTCAGAGTTTACTGGATAAACGGAATAAAGAGAAGATGAGTTATTTAATTTTTATTATCAGTTGTAGAAACCATACTATGACTCAAAGGAGAGATTCAGTTCAGTTCAGTCAGTTCAGTCAGTTTAGTCGCTCAGTCGTGTCTGACTCATTGCGATGCAAGGAATCGCAGCACGCCAGGCCTCCCTGTCCATCACCATCTCCCGGAGTTCACTCAAACTCACGTCCATTGAGATGGTGATGCCATCCAGCCATCTTATCCTCTGTTGTCCACTTCTCCTCCTGCCCTCAATCCCTCCCAGAATCAGAGTCTTTTCCAGTGAGTCAACTGTTCGCATGAGGTGGCCAAGGTACTGGAGTTTCAGCTTTAGCATCATTCCTTCCAGAGAACACCCAGGGCTGATCTCTTTTAGAATGGACTGGTTGGATCTCCTTGCAGTCCAAGGGACTCTCAAGAGTCTTCTCCAACACCACAGTGCAAAAGCATCAATTCTTCGGTGCTCAGCCTTCTTCACAGTCCAAATCTCACATCCATACATGACCACTGGAAAAACCATAGCCTTGGCTAGATGGACCTTTATTGGCAAAGTAATGTCTCTGCTTTTGAGTATGCTATCTAGGTTGGTCATAACTTTTGTTCCAAAGAGTAAGTGTCTTTTAATTTCATGGCTGCAGTCACCATCTACAGTGATTTTGGAGCCCCCAAAATAAAGTCTGACACTGTTTCCACTGTTTTCCCATCTATTTCCCATGAAGTGATGGGACCAGATGCCATGATCTTCGTTTTCTGAATGTTGAGTTTTAAGCTAGCTTTTTCGCTCTCCTCTTTCACTCTCATCAAGAAGCTTTTTAGTTCCTCTTCACTTTCTGCCATAAGGGTGGTGTCATCTGCATATCTGAGCTTATTGATATTTCTCCTGGCAATCTTGATTCCAGCTTGTGCATATTCCAGCCCAGCGTTTCTCATGATGTACTCTGCATATAAAAATTAATTTATTATGTGGTCATTTTAAGTCAGATAATTTTAAACAGGTTAATAGATGATAGCTTTCATACTAGTTTTAAGAAAGATCCAGAATTTTAAAATTTTATTTTTATTTATTTATTTGGCTGCATCAGATCTTAGTTGTGATGTGTCTGACTCTGAGACCCTGTGTACATAGCCCACCTGTGGGGTTCCTCTGTCCACTGGATTCTCCAGGCAAGAATACTGGAGTGGATTGTAATTTCCTTCACCAGGGGGGATCTTCCCAACCCAAGGCTCAAGCCCACAACTTTAACATCTCTTGCATTGACCTGTGGGTTCTTTACTACTAGCACCACGTGGGAAGCCCTAATTGTGGCAGGCAGAACTATTTATTTAGTTCCCTGACCAGGGATCAAAACCATGCCCCCTGTATTGGGAGCGTGAAGTCTTAGCCACTGGACCATGAGAGAATTCCCCAGAAAAATTTTTAATTGTACTATTTCTTATAACCATCCTTGGAAAGCGCCTTGTGCATAGCATGTTGTGTTAATCTATAATATCATTTGCACATATATACATATATAGATATAAGTCAAAGATGTAAGTATTTTTTAGAGTTTCTGATTTGTAAGTGAAAGTCACTTAGTCATGTCTGACTCTTTGCTACTCTGTGGACTATACAGTCCATGGAATTCTCCAGGTCAGAATACTAGAGTGGGTAGCCTTTCCCTTCTCCAGTGGTGTTTTAGATAGTTCAATATTTTGCATTAAAACAAAGTGGTAAAACATACTTTAAAGTGGTGAATAAAGAAGAAAAATTAACAAATGTATCCTTGAGAATTTGGGCTTCTTCTTCATTTAGTCATTCCTTTTTGTCAAATCATTTCTTTGTGCAGTCATTGAACCCTAGGGGTAAGAGAAAGATGTATAATCCCTGGATCATTTTCTCAAGGGGTTTACTATCCAGCATCAGGAATAATACAGTTATTTCCAAAGCAATAATACAAAGAATATGTGATATTTCTTTATAAGTGACAAAATGTGATATCAGCCTGTGAATGCATTTTGATTATATGGGTGTGCACAAAGTGCTGAGAATTCGATTGAAACAACACAGTGAAAATAAGTCTCAGACTAAGAAGAGCTGGAAAATCAAACAGTTTTATTCTGCCACCTGCAATATATCAGTTTCTTTATGATACCAAGGATTGTTGGGGTGAGACACCTTGCTTTTACTCACAAATTTCTCCCCTGAAGCAAGCAAAATAGTTAGATTTTGTGTTTTCCAAGAATTTCTGTAAAAGAAAAAAGCAACAAAAACCAGAGGGATCTGGAATATTTCTTTTTAAGGGAAGGACTTGCAAATTATTTAAATCAACATCCTGATTTTACAAATAAAAATTAAATATATATATAGATATATATATCTTAAAAGAATAAATGATTTGTCAATTCAACTAGCAGATAGTTTGACTTGGTCTAAATTAATGTTTTGACTTAAGCAGAAAAACCTTAGTGTTTGGTCAGAATTCTGTGTGATTTGTAAAGGTATTTAAATGTTCCCCCCAAAAAAATAAATAAATGTTCCACAATATTCTCTCTAATATTTTATCCAAATATCCATTGTAGTCTTTTATTCCAAAGGGAAAAGATTTAAAAATTTAAAAGTAGATGGGTTTAATATGATTTATATATCCATAAGTGACAATACCGTTATATCAGAAAGGACATATCTAAGATACTGAGTGTGCCACTTTTTCTTTAATAGTTTGTGATTGATTGAAGGATTTCAATTTCTATCTTTTAAAATACTGAAATCATTGTTACTAAAGATGAAAGTCTTTACTGCATCCTAAATAAACATGTGAATTTTACGTGGAATCAAACTAGTATATTTAATTCTCCAGAAATTTGTTCTACAGTGTGAATATTTATTTTCCCACAAAGGGGGTACATTTTAAAAGCAAAATAAACAATTGCTACTATACTTCCAGAGCCATGAATGCAGTGTTGATAGGAAGGAACCAGTGAACTGGGTATACTGGAGGTATGAGCTGTTGTGAATCAGAGTGAAATTGGTCCAGGGTGGCTGAGTTGCAGAATATAGAGTTTATCCACAAGTCCAGGCAAAGTCTCGACTGAAGACTGTTGAGCAAATTGATAAAGCTTTAGGGCAAATAATGTGAAGATAAAGGTACGTTCAAGGGCAGCCCACATATGTATATATATTTATTATTATTATTATTATTAAACTGTGGATGTTAACAGAAGATAGGTAGACAAGTTAAAGCTCAGAAATCAGTTTGAAGAGGAGTGGGCAGCCATTCTCTTCTCCAGGGGATCTTCCCAACCCAGGGATTGAACTTGGGTCTCCTGCATTGCAGGCATATTCGTTTCCTTCTGGGCCAGTGAAGACAGCTGAGAGTACTGAGAACTCAAAAAGTGTTTGTGTAACTTTGGACCTATCCCAGAAGCATGGTGAGGGTGGTGAAGACAGAACACAGGGACTTAACATGGGCTGTGCTGTGTTTAGTTTCTCAGTCACGTCTGACTCTTTGTAACCACATGGACTGTAGCCTTCCAGGCTCCTCTGTCCATGGGGATTGTCCAGGCAAGAATACTGGAGTGGGTTGCCTAAGTTCAGACTGATTGTTTTCTAACTTTGTGTTAAAGGCAAATAGAATAGTTGTCTGGACATAGCTAGGGTTTGTCTGAGACAAGGAAGACGTGAGAGAAGAATGTGCAAATGATTTTTCAAGTGTGCAAATAAACGATCAGAATGAAAAATTCTCTTGAAATCTTGGGAAATCCAAGATTAAGGTGCCCTCAGATTCAGTGTCTGATGAATGCTTTCTTTCTGGGTCAGAAACAGTTATATTCTTGCTGTGTCCTCGCTATAAGAAAGGGCTGGATGCTCACTGGCCTCTCTTTTTAAAGGGGACTAATGGGTGTCCCACTTTCAGAATCTAATCACTCCCCAAAAGTTTCACCTCCTAATATATTATCTCATCAGAGGTTAGGATTTCAACATAAGAATTTAATGGGTGAAGGACACAGACATTCATTCTATAGCAATCTTTAACCATGACAACTTCTTGTTTTCTTAATAAGTTCTAATTTTTTAATTGACCACAAACAATCTGGGACAAGCATTAGTTTACATTCCCCATTGATAAGGTGAGTTCAAGTCTGTATTTATTTAAGACATCTTTGGAAAATCAGCTATTTACCAGTTGTTTTGATAAGCACTATGCTCTAAGTCAGGCTTGTAAAGATAAATAAAACTTTGTCTTTTCCCTCAGGGAACTTTAAGTCTTCTCTGGAGAAAGCCCTTAAGTAGACTGTTCTGATCAAATAGTATGTGTGTATGTGAGTGTTCATTCGCTCAGCTGAGCTCTATTCATTGTGACCCCATGGACTGCAGCCCGCCAGGCTCTTTTGCCCTTGGGATTCTCCAGGCAAGAATACTGCAGGGGGTTGCCATTTCCTTCTCCATCATATAATTATCACCAAACTGTCTTACATGGAAATAATTTGTAAACAAGAAATTATACTGAAACATAGTTTCATCAGAGTATTTGACTTTTCTGCTGTCAATTTTGTAATTATTTTTTCAGTTGTGGAAATGAGAGCATAGATTTATCTCAGGTTTGCCTTATTGCAAAGGAAAAACTATGAATAAAAATACTTTCTCCAGTTTAACACACTACAGTGAGTTCACATTACAGATGTGTCAAAGCTATCATATTACAAATGGACACATTGTTTGAGCCATCCATACTTCCTTATAATTAATCAGAGAGGAAGTCCTGTATTACATATATTACTTGCCTAGTTATTTCAATAATTTTAACATACCAAAGTGAAGATACTAAATATTACTACATAATTTCCTTACAATGGTCTTTTCTTTGAATTGTATTTATATCATAAGTTTTTAGAGTGAATGAGGTCTTTGCTAAAATATTTCTTATGCTCATTGGCTTGTTGATTGCTTTACAGTTTTGCCATTTTTCACAGGTACTGAAGTTGTTTTTCTTGCTCTCGTTAGAAATGATGCAAGTCTCCCAACTTAATTCATCTTGTTATTGAACAAATAATGTTAAAATTGTAATCCAATTCAAAAATTTATTTTGTATGAAATGTGTTTACTTATCAGATTCTTTTATGAGATCTGACCAGGTCTTTTGAGTGAAAACCAAACACAGTGATTCACATTTCCCAAACATACCTTTAATCTAAATGATTTTGAGTCATATTTGAGGTCACTTTGTTGTTGCACTTGTACTTCATCTTCCAGCATCTCATCGTTATTGCCAGAAAACTTTGGTGTGCAGCCTGCATGTAATCAGGGACAGACAACTGCAGCATAGACTACCTTAACTGAATTAAAATGAGACGGTGCGATGCATTATGCAGATGATGCTAGACGAGCACCCTCCACTTTACACAAAATGCCCAAAGAGTCTTCTATATTTTGCAGTACCAACACATAATATATATATGACATGTCTATACTAATGTCAGTGTTATTTTTTGTATGAGTCTACTGATTGTACTTAATATTCTATTCAAGTTTAGAGAAACAAAACAATATGTGTATATTTGTGTGTGTGCTGTTTAATGTTGTAATAAAGTTTTTTAAATTATGTAATCTATTATCAGAGGTATATAATCCATATTTTTCACCGAAGTGAATGCTTAGAATTAGTTTTAGTATTAAAATTTAATAAGCACAAAACAAATTACTGAGAGTACTCACTTGAATTAAAATATAGCTCTTTTTGGTTATCTTGAAGTCTGGACTTAAAACCATAGTGAAATAAGTAAAAATGTAGCTTCCATATATAGGTAATATCATAACCCATAAATATAAACTCATACTCTTTGATTTCAAAGAACATAATTTTGATTAACAAAGATGTGCTTTTACACAAAAATTTAGAGTTTTCATTTTTATTCTATTTGACTTCTACACTATCCAGATTTTAATAGTTATATTTTTCAGATGAAACTGTGACAGTGGTCGAGGTACACTTTGACTTAATCACAAGCATTTAATGCAATTCAGAGAACAATAGATTCTTTCTGATGTAAAATTCTTAGTTGTCATGTTGCTAGTGTGCTGTTTGTGACCAGAATGCAGAGCAGTTTTAATCCATACATCCTTTTTTCTGTGCTGGGATGCCTGCCAAATCTATGTCTACGATTAACTTTTGAGGTTGTCAGCTCAAAACAAATGTAGGGTCAGGAGAACTTAGGACAGTGGATTTGTATTTAATGCACATTTAACAATAGCACTAGCTTTCAGAATTAGAAAACAAATAATCATCTTCCTTAAGAATAAAACTTTGATGGCATTGCATTTGCTATTTTAAACTATTGTGTTTTTAATTTCAATCTTCAATAAATTTCATGTAAAACTGATGGTATTTTAAAAACATCTGTCAGAAGTTGTTTTACATAATTATTCATGGCACTACAATATCTAAAATATCCCAGTTTTTAGCAGGAGGTAAAAATCAGCAAAATTCAAGAGCACTTGTTAACTGATTCGTCTTTATTCTTTGGATGATTGGTTAATATTCTAGCCAAATATGATTTAGTGAAAAAAAAAGAAAACAACACAAACCCTTGGCTTGAAAGCATAATTAAAATTAAGTATTGAAATCATTTCTCTGGGCTTCCATATCTTTATCTCTGTGAATGTACTGTACCTTGGATACATGCTTCAGGGTATTTAAATGAATAAGGCTGAGTAGGAATTTAACATGAGAAAATTCACATTTAATAAGTACAACTAGTTCTGTTCTCCAGACACAAGTTTTGTTAGACACTTTGAATGAAACTTAGGAGCAAATATATGAGGGATGGCTTTCAGTTTGTAAAAAATCACTGATTAAAAAGCTAAGCTTCAGGAAAGGTGAATCACTTTGACCAGGATTATCCAATTGATGAGCAAAATATCTGATATTTGGAAACCATGATTGTCTACTTTCAAAATCCGTATTCATATGAATGCACAGATCTGTGACTCTATGTACCTATGGATACAACTACAACTCCTCTTTCCTACCACCCTCATCATGATGGAGGGGAGGAAAGGAATACTATTGAATATTTGGGGGAAAGTCCATGGACACATAAATCATGTTTTTTTGTGCATATACTATCCCAGACACTGTGCAAAGCATTAGACATATATTATCTCACTTGAGCCTAAGTATAACCTTATAAGGTTATGACTCTTATCGAACCATGTTACAGATGATGAAAGCGATGCCAGAAATCTTTATGTGACTTTTCAAAATTTCAAGACAAGGTGGCCTGACTTCAAAGGGCATACTGGAGTGGGTTGCCATTGCCTTCTTGAGTGGCATCTTCCTGACCCAGGGATTGAACCTGTGTCTCCTGTGTTGCAGGCAGATTCTTTACTGAGTCACCAGGGAAGCCCATATCTTTGACCATTGCTACATTAATATCCTACTGCTGTTGTGACAAAGTACCACAGAATTAGTGACAAATTATGCAAATTATTAACTCATGGTTTTAGAGATCAGAAGTCTCACTGAGCTAAAAGTGGGGTGTAGGCAGGGCTGTGTTCTGTCTTGAGGATTGGAGAATCATTGTGCTTTCCTTTTCCATCCCCTAGAGGTCATCTGTAATTCCTTGGCTCATGGTCGCTTCCTGCATTCTCAAAGTCAGCTGCGTAGAATCTTTACATTCCTCTCTCTCAGTCCATCTGTTCTATTACATTTCCATCTGAATTACCTACTTCTCTTTTACCTTTATTAGGACCCTGCTATTACAGTGAGCTCACTCCATTACTACTCTCCCCATCTCAAGGTTCTTAATCATTTCTACAGTCTCTTTTGCCATGTAAGGGAACATTCACAGGTTCTGGGATTAGGATGTGGACATTTTCAGGGTGGTCATTCTTTCTACCCCAAATATACTTTACCAGCTGACTGCTGGAATGTATTTTCTTTTAGTATGTGTGATGGTGAGGAAGATAAGTTAGTGAATGAATTTCTGGCCTCTGTGAAGACCTCAGAAGATTTGATTCATTATTAATTGATTAGTCACACAAATGGTGGGATTCCCTGTGGCTCATATGGTAAAGAATGTGCCTGCAATGCAGGAGACCTGGGTTCAGTCCCTGGGTTGGAAAGGTCCCCTGGAGAAGGGAATGGCCACCCACACCAGCATTCTTGCCTGGAAAATCCCATGGAGAGAAAAGCCTGGTGGGCTCCAGTCTTTGAGGATGCAAAGAGTCAGATACTACTGAGAGACTAACACTTTCACTTTGTTTCAGACAAATAGAGGCATGTTTAAATTTAGCAACTAACATTGTTTAAAAGTTAAATAATGTGGAAATAAATTGAGTAGTGGGCATGAAGGGCTTCCCTGGTAGCTGGTAAAGAATCTGCCTGCAGTGCAGGAGTCCCCAGTTCGATTCCTGGGTTGGGAAGATACCCTAGAGAAGAAGTAGGCTACCCACTCCAATATTATTGGGCTTTCCTGGTATCACAGATGGTAAAGAATTCACCTGCAATGTGGGAGACCTGGGTCTGACCCTTGGATTGGGAAGATCCCTTCGAGGGAGGCGTGCAACCCACTAAAATATTCTTACCTGGAGAATCCTCATGGACAGAGGAGGCTGGCAGGCTGTAGTCCATGGGGTTGCAAAGAGTCAGACATGACAAGGTGTATAAATTGTATGACAAGGAATTCCTCATAATATGTTTAATTGATAGTCATGCATTTATGAATTTAAGTCTAAAAAGGATACTGACAAGGATTAAGGTGAATAAAGTCTTTTCATTTTCAATGTTTCATTTTCTGTGGAATTCAAAGCCCCTACATTTTAACTGCATAGAACTTTGTTCTTTGCCAAAAAATTTCATCCAGTTGATTCCCCATTAATCTTGGAGATAATAGAACTGATGTTTTAAAAACTGCTTTATCAATAGATTACCTACTTTAAGACCTGGTAACTACCATATGTATTGGTTTTACTGTTTTTTTCTGCCATTTCTAATTTTGAATTTGCCATTGTGTATTGAGTTGTTTTATTACTTCCTGTAATATTTAAAGATTGGATAGTATATTAATCCTAATAAGCAAAATGCTATCCATGAAACATGGAGAGGTTTAGTAAATTCTCCAGAGTCAACATAACTAATGGCTAACAGAGTTAGGCCTGCTTCCTTTTTCACTGGACACTCAGTCTAGAGCGACTGCCTCTATGTCACCACCTCCCAAATCTAAGACACAGCTTAATGAGCCCTTATTTCTGACTCTATTACCTATGCAGGTTCATTCCTGTCATATGTAATTGCCAATAAACAGTCTTCTGTTCGGAGAAGGCAATGGCACCCCACTCCAGTACTCCTGCCTGGAAAATCCTATGGACGGAGGAGCCTGGAAGGCAGCAGTCCATGGGGTCGCTGAGGGTCAGACACGACTGAAGTGACTTAGCAGCAGCAGTCTTCTGTTGGTGTGATCTCGATTGTCTTGATTTTGGCTGAGGAAATGTGCCGCATCTAACACTCTTCAAGTAGGTCTTCAATATGCAAGCAGACAAGGATGGTTGTTGGAATTGGCAAGCAAACTAGAACCATATGTTCTGTAACGTGCCTTTGATAAGTTTACAGAATATTTTGCCTTAATATTTATGAACATTTCTTAAATATTCTGTCTCCTTCCCTTTATCTCTTTCTTTTACACAAGCACTCATATGCACACACAATTTCATTATCTTTGCTTATAAAAGTACAAGTTCAATGTGGTGATATATTCTTTCAGTGATTCAGGTGGATCTTTTTTTCAAAGATATGAATATAGTGAATGTATTATAGCAGAGGAACACCAAAGTGAGTGTGGTTTGATAGGTTTAAATATTGATTAGATATTTTTAAACTTAGCAATTATTGTTCCTCACCATCTTTGACATAATAACAATGTGATAGTGAATATACTAAGTTATAAAAATATCTGCTTTGATCCTCTTAAATTAATTTCTCAAAAACTCAGTTCCATTCTGAATAATTCCATAGATAATGTTTCTGAGGAAGTGATTTCTGCATAGTGGCAGAACACTGTAGCCAGTGATTATAGAAAATGAAAAAAAGCTATGGCAGTTAAAATATTTTTTATTTATTATTTACTAAAGAAATTAAATTACAAATTATATTTACTTAAGCATAATATGTAAATAGCTATTTCGCAATTTTAAAGTTTTCCATGAGATTTTCCTTCTCATGTAGGCTTATCCTTTTCCAAAACAATCACTGGCATTAGTCTATAAATGACAAGGTGGCTGTACATTAACACTAGAAAATATTATTGTAATTGTCTGCAGTACTATCAACAAATAATTCTGTCTACTTTATCTCAGTTGGAAAAGAACAATATGTGTTGACTACTGCAAATCAAAATAAATTTCTCAGTGTTTCCAATCTGCATTCTTCATTTTGCTTTAGTTTTAAAATATGGATTAGCTCTTACTGTTTTTTAAAAGGAAAATAATTACAGTGAATTATGAATCTATAACAAACTTATTTCACTGAAGTGTTCAAGTACCAATTTATTCAAACAATAGACTAGTCAGAGACACAATTGCTACCTTTTGTTGTAAGGTAGGTTAATGGTTTTTGGTAACTAGGAAAACAGTCCATCAGTACTTTTGTGAGACCTGAATCTGTTTTGTTAAAAATGTTTAGAAATATGTGCACACACCTTGGCAAAATGCTGTTTGGTTTTGTTTCTGGTAGTAATTGTAATTCATAAGATCACATGGCTTCTTGTTTTTACCAAAAAAAATCATAATGAAACCATATTGTGTTCAGGTATGTGAAGTGATAAAGCGTTAAGTTAATATTACTGAGATCGTGGTGTCAAAAATATATTTATGTCTCTTTTAGGGAATAATATTGATTATAAAACATACTTTTCAGTGGTAGTCCATTTTCTCCTGTCCTTTTCCAGGTTATTATTCTTCTAAAAGTTACTAATCCAGCTAAGGATTTCCAGGAAGATAAAATATTTTATGGATGACATTTAAACTCTTCGAAATAAAAGAGTGAGGCTGAATGATTTGTAATTGATTATTCATTTAAAGTTGTTTTTGTTTGATATAATTCTTAATAAAGAATGCAAGGCATTTATTGTACTTATAGGCTCTATGTTAGACTACATGTTCAGTAAGAGACAACAGATAAGCACTAATTTGCTACTTCCCAGCCTAATATGTTAAGTTTCTGTGATTACCATAAATGAAATCATAATGGAACATTATGGAGATATTCCTTGAATACAGATTTTGTCTATTAACTATTCAAACCTAAAAGTGGATGGGTAGAGAATAATAGGTATGGTTTGAATGGACTGGTTCATTTCAGCATATCGTTCCTTTATAGATTGTCTATTTAAAGTTGATATTTAATGTTTACTTAAAATTGGAAACTATAGGGTAGAATGTTTCAATTTTGTGATAATTTTGACAGTGCAATAGCAGAAACTTCTCTATTTAATAAGCTGAATACCCTTTTTAATGACGTATTAATGCAATAGTCATTTATTTAGAATAGCTTATTAAATTAAATCTTCTGTTTTATCTGTTCATAAGATTATGAAAAATGGCAGAAAAAGATATTGAAGATTTTCTCTCCTTTTTTTTTAACCTTTGTAGTTTAGTTTGAGTTGTTTATAATTATCTTAAGAATTTTCCTGCTGCTCCTTTCAAATTACCAATCAGTATACCCCAAATCTGAATGTTTTAATGTCTTGAGAATACAGAAATTAAGAAACAAATTGATCAGCCTGCTAAGACTGGTTTAGTCATTCTCACCCCCAAAAGAATATATGTAGATCTATAGAAATATTATTTTAGCTGAAATTTTATATATAAGAGAAAACCCATAGATTAATTAGATATTTTAAATAATTTTATTCTCCAAAGAAGTAAAAACCTATAAATGCTCTTTTCTAAGAAAACCCAAATCCTGGTTTTCTGCTGTCATTCTTGAAATTTACTGATTGATTTAGTCCCGTTTTGACTGTAGACTGGATGCACAAGCAGTCTCCCTGCTCTGCAGGTTTCAGTTAGGACGGCTCAGCATCGGGAAAACTCCTAACAAGGCAGAACCTCTTTCTTTTATCATAAGATATTCTTTCACTATATATCATCTTGGAATATTAACTAGACTGTTCACCTTTCCAACCACATCACCCAGGGAGCCACTTCTTAGTTGGAGAAACTAAGACCTCTAGCTATGAAGTTTATTTATTCCACTAATAATCTCCGTAGAGAAATATGTTTCCTTCCCTTATCCTTTACAGCTTCTGATACCTTAGTTAATTAAGAAAGTAGATGTAGCAGGGACATTAATATAAATTTGTTCTTTGACAATAGTGGATTAATAAGTGGTATCTTTTTCAGGGGGGAACAGTAAATCTTGTCAAAATAATGAAACTTTAGGGGGAAAAAGCAGGACTATATTCAAATGTATGCATATTTTAATATCGTAATAATCATTTTGATTTTCAATGTGTGAAAACATTAAAAATTAAAATGAGACCATTTTCTAGCTATCCCGTAACTTGGTGCCTTGGACGTATGCAAATTACCAAAGCTGCCAGAGGGTCACTTGTGTGATTCCTTCTCAAGTGCAGCACTAAACGTTAGGATTGCTTGTTGATATCTAATCCTCAGTTAACATCATAAATCAGGGCTTGTCAGATCAGGGAAGCATATTAACTAGAGTTATTATATTTCAAAACAGTTAGGACTGTTTTTTATTCTGACAGCTTCCTAGAGAGGGGACTCTGATGAGTAGCTGCAGATATTTCACACCCAGTAAGGAGACTACACATTGCCAGTTATCACTGTTAAGGGCAACCTTCGTGAGCAGGTCGTAATTCTCTCTGCAGTCCTTCATTTTAATTCTTGTCATACCACAAAGTTATTTACTCCCTTTACCAAGCTAACAGCTGCCAGCCAAGTGCATTTTTATAAAGTTATAGAATTTTAGAGAGGGGGATGGGGGGCTATGCAGGATATCATATCTGAATCTTCATTTCCCTGTTGAAGATACTGATGCCTTTTCATTATTGGGAACTTCTTCCCAGAGAAAATGTTTAACCTGTTCATTTAAAATTATACAGCTGGTTTGTCTTGTCCTCGTTTCCTATTCTTTCATTCTCCCTGTCTCTCTGTTTCTATCTCCAAGAACTCTTATCTACAGAAAAACAAGTGCTTTTCCCATCTCAATGTTTGGTTTTACATTAAACCAGTGGAAACATCTACTGTAGAAGTAGTACAATATTCTACAGTAACTATATCACAGAATTAATGTAATTTTCTCAGAAAGGACATAAATTTAAGAAAGAGGTATCAGTTGAAAAAGTGTTTTGATAGGATTACTTTTAAAAGTGCATAAGAGTAAAAGAGTACCAACAAAGACCATAAAAAACATTCTTTTTCTATCAGAATACTGTAAGGCTATTATAGCTGAGAGTAAGAGGAGGCTTTTGGAAAATGTTGACAGCAAGAAAAAGTAACTTGGGGAAGCTTCTGTGTGGTGTAAATAGAAGCTATTACTCATTACATCTTAGAAAAATATTTTAATAAAACAACTGCATGGTTAGCTGATGTCAAAAAGAAGAGGGATACACAAATGTTTTTCAGTTAATGGGAATGATTTTCAGAAGATATAGTTCAAGAGCACTTAAAGGAGAGTTAGGTTAGGAAAAACAGTTCCATCTTCTAAATAATTTTCATCTTCCTTATCCCTGTAGATTATACCACGGAGTGATACCTGAACCTAGGTAAGGACATTTTATTCTGAAATATTTGAAGCAATCAAAGCAGAATGGTGTTTCTGTAAAGATGTGAACATTTGAGTTTCTCACAAAGTAGATCCAACAAACTATAGATTTGTAAACTTGACTCATTCTATGAAAGACTTCAGAGTATATATTAGTGTGTGTGTGTGTATGTGTGTGTGTCTGTGTGCACACGTGCACTCAAATATTTAAGCTGCAGGAGGGGAAAGAAGTGATTATTTCAGTTCAGTCACTCAGTCATGTCCGACTTTTTGCAACCCCATGGACTGCAGCATGCCAGGCCTCCCTGTCCATCACCAATTTCGGGAGTCTACTCAAACTCGTGTCCATTGAGTCGCTGATGCCATCCAACCATCTCATCCTCTGTCATCCCCTTGCCCTCCTGCCTTCAATCTTTCCCAGCATCAGGGTCTTTTTAAATGAGTCAGCTCTTTGCATCAGGTGGCCAAAGTATTGGAGTTTCAGCTTCAACATCAGTCCTTCCAAATGAACACTAAGAACTGATCTCTTTTAGGGTGGACTGGTTGAATCTCCTTGCAGTCCAAGGGACTATCAAGAGTCTTCTCCAACACTACAGTTCAACAGCATCAATTCTTTGGAGCTCAGCTTTCTTTACAGTCCAACTCTCACATCCATACTTGACTACAGGAAAAGCCATAGCCTTGACTAGATGGACCTTTGTTGGCAAAGTAATGTCTCTGCTTTTGAATATACTGTCTAGGTTGGTCATAACTTTCCTTCCAAGGAGTGTCTTTTAATTTCATGGCTGCAGTCACCATCTGCAGTGATTTTGGAGCCCCCCAAAATAAAATCAGCCACTGTTTCCACTATTTGCCCATCTATTTGCCATGAAGTGATGGGACCAGATGCCATGATCTTCGTTTTCTGAATGTTGAGTTTTAAGCCAACTTTTTCACTCTCCTCTTTCACTTTCATCAAGAGGCTCTTTAGTTCTTCTTCACTTTCTGTCATAAGGGTGGTGTCATCTGCATATCTGAGATTATTTATGTTTCTCCTGGCAGTCTTGATTCCAGCTTGTCCTTCATCCAGATCTTGTTAAACTTTTCATTTAATCATTTAGGGAAATTCTTCCCGGTACATCTGAATTTGAGCTCTGCATTTAATACAAACTCACCTTGTAGATAGGGTTTTCCTGGCGGCTCAGAAAGTAAAGAATCTGCCTGCAATGCAGGAGACCTGGATTTGATCCCTAGGTTGGGAAGATCTGGAGAAGGAAATGGCAACCCCATCCAGTATTCTTTCCAGGAGAATCCCATGGACAGAGGAGCCTAGTGGGCTACAGTCAGTGGGATCACAAAGAATCAGACATGACTGAATGACTAACACTTTCAATTTCACTTCACCTTGTGGGTGACATGGAGGGAAATGGACAGAATTCGTTTGTAACAGGTTAAAGGACTGTGTCAACTTTCATTAATTTTAAGTACAGTGGAAAACATTTTAGCATATCTCTACATTTTTCTTAAGTAATAGCACACATACAAGGCAAAGTTTATGCTATTTATGCAGAATTAGGAATCTAAAATTTGGAAGTTGTCTAATGATTGTTCAGCTTGATTCTACATAAATAGAATGTGAGTGTGGAATTAATAGACACACATTTCTCTTTCTGGGGCAAGCATTTTATATTTATAGGAATTAAATTTAACAAGGAACTAAGATTCATCTTTCTAAATTTAGAAAAATATTAATATGCAAAAATCTCAGGGATTCTTCTTTTCATGTATCTTAAATTCTTTGAGCTTTAATTTTCGCTCTGTAAATGAGGAACATGCCAACTGAAAAATGAAGTGTGAATTACTTTTTTCAGACCTGTCATTTCCCATAGCAACTTTTACACAGGGTAGATGTTAGGCACCTTAAATGGATTAGAGGTTCTACAATAATGAAGAATAGAGTTGGTTAGGTAAATGAAATGCAAAGCTTTATGAAAATCTTATTTTCTGCAAGAGCTGTCCTTGATCAGTAAATTTCAATCACAACATTCCTTTCTTAGAGAACCCATTACATTTTATCTCTTTGAAAGCATTATAAGAAAGCCAGAGAAACAAAATGCAATCCTGAAATCCAAATATCATTATTTATGTTTCATTTTATTGTAACCTGTACTGTCAACATAATATACCCATCACTGATGCTTATTAAATCAGTAGACTTAAAAAGTGGGAAGTGTTCTTTTGCTAAAAGGTATATTGAGGCAGGTGAAAATTTCTAAGAATTTGAGTATACATTAATTTAAATAGGATAGTGGCCAGACCAAAAGTGGTTGAGTATTCCATTAACAGGAGCTTGGGGCAGGAATTTTGTAGAGAAGATGCAGAAGCAAAGCAAAGCAATCATTTGATTGATCATAGTTAGAGCAGTTGCCTTCTTCAGGAATGCCTCCTTCGCTGTCTATGACTGGTTTTTGTTACATTTTATTTTCATGGATTTGGGTTCCTTGATTCTGGCTTTGTTTTTTGTTTGTTTGGTTTGCTGAAGGCTACCAGGGCATTGGCCTCTTCCCTGGTGCCTCAGTCAGTAAAGACACAGCCTTCAATGCAGGAGACCAAATTTGATCCCTGGATTGGGAAGATCCCCTGGAGAAGGAAATGACAGCACATTCCAGTATGCTTGCCTGGGAAATCCCATCAATAGAGGAGCCTGGTGGGCCATAATCCTTGGTGTCACAAGAGTCGGACATAACGTAGCAAATAAACTGCCCCCATTTCCACAGCATTGGAGTCACCTCAGTCTACTGGCCTCCTTATTTAATTACTTTTACATTTAAAAAATGTGAAATTTTAGCTAATTTACGAATATAAATTACTTCCATATAAACATTTGTCTATGAAGACACAGTCAGATATAAGGGAACTTAAATTATTCCTTCTCTGTTTCATGCCCTCTGCAGAGGGCTTTGTTAAAGTCCATGCTGATATCACAAGCTGTAATTGCATCTGTATAGGAAAGAATAGTTCAGTAGTTAAGAACCAGGGCACTGGGACAGTGTAGCTAATATAGAATTCTAGAAACATAGGGTAGGATCTAGGATGAGTTATTTAATTCTCTATAAAAGAAGAACAAATATTTATCCCATGGGATTATTTTGAGATATAAGATAATGTAGATCAGTTGATGGTACCATATCTGGTACCTAGTAAGTAGCTTTTGTTTTAGAGGAAAAAATATTCATGAAGAAACAATATTAGTAATTTGCCATTTTATTAGATGATATTATTAGGTTATTTTAATTTAAAAGATAAAATATGCATATGAATCTTTGAGAAGATGAAAGCAATCCAAAAAATAAAGGTTATAGAACTTAACAGTACACTTTTCTGGAGCACACAGTATTTCAGATAGTTGATATCTTGACTATTTTAGCCATAGAAAGAATATTTTTTTCAAATATTTTAAGACTATATATGTGTATATGTGTGTTTCTGTGTATAAGAGAGAATGGTAGGTAGAGAAAAAAAGAGGATACTTGTATTAATGTAAAATTCACTACAAAACCTATATTTTACCTTCAAAAAAATGTGAATTTTTAAGGTACATTTCATAGCTACTACAATCTTTCAAAATATAATCTTGTTGCAGACTTATGCCAGAAGGAGTTGATCTTCTTTGTCAAAGTTGTGGATATCCTGAGTAAAAATGCGAACAGGATTTGTAATAGATGGTCCCTGTTCCTCTGCTGGTATATTGATATTTTGGTATTAAATTTAGTATATATAAACTTCCAGTTATGACCATAATGAGGAAATGCCAGCCCCCTCCACTGTAGGTGTGTGCCTCTTCAATCTCGTGTTGAAAGTTGCAGTCTCTTAAAACACAGTCAAGGGCGAGACAGTAGAAATACCTTAGGATGAGTGTTTCCTTTTTGTAAGATGAATATAGTGATCCTTGCCTTACAGGAATGTTATGGATATTAAGTGACTTGTTATAAATCAAAGTCAGTATATAAGACCTACCTCTTAGTGGGTAGAAATGAAATATTACTGGAAATGAATGAATCAGTGTTTCTGTCATCAGATATACTTTCTTTGAAAACTGAAATAGGTCTGTGTGAAGGGAAGTATTAATTGAAGCCCTCAACTTCTTTCAATTTAACATGATAATATATATCACATGATGTCAGCCACGTTGCCTTCTTTTCTGTCTACAGAAGTGTTTGTTTATGTGTGTGTGTGTGTGTGTGTATGTGTGTGTGTGTGTTACCTGCTCAGTCTTGGACTCTATATGACCCCATGGGCTGCAGCCCAACAGACTTCTCTGTCCGTGGGGATTCTCTGGGCAAGAATACTGGAGTGGATCGCCATGCCCTCCTCCAGAGGATCTTCCCAACACAGGGACTGAACCTGGGTCTCCTGCATTGCAAAAGGACTCTTACCATCTGAGCCACAAGGGAAGCCGTGCAGAAGTGGTGCCTTCTTCCAAAAAAATTGTCTCTGACCTATATCTTATACAAGATATGAGATCTATATCAGATATATAGTTTTGAAACCTGCTGAATACACACTATAGAGATTTAAATGGTAGTGGCACCACTTGCTAGTTGTCTGAGTTTCAGCAAGTTACTTGATCTCTCATGACTCAGTTCTTTATCTGGAAAAGGAGGATAATTCTAATGGTTCTTTACTTTTAGGATGGACACAAAGATTCAGTATAACACATAAAATTCACAAAAAAACTTAAATCTCAGTAGATGTTACCTTTTGCTTTCTGCATCATATGTATCAATGTCTTATGAATTTATTTTATTTGACAGTGAGTTCCCTGAGGGTAAGAAAAATACTACATGCCTTTCTATATTTTAACACTACCCTAGTGTCGAGCAAATGGCAGAGAATTAATATTTTTGCTGTTGTTATACTTGGAGAAGGAAATGGGACCCCACTCCAGTTTTCTTGCCTGGGAAATCCCCATGAAGAGAGAGGCCTGGCAGCCTGCAGTGCACAGTTACAAAAAGGTGGACAGAACTGAGTAGGCATGCATACTTAATTTTCAAGGAGAGCCCTTGAATTTAGATGCCCTGTTTATCAGTTCAGTTCAATTCAGGCACAGAGTCGTGTCCCACTCTGCAACCCCATGCACTGCAGCACACCTGGCCTCCCTATCCATCACCAACTCCCAGAGCTTGCTCAAGCTCATGTCCATCAGGTCGGTAATGCCATCCAACGATCTCATCCTCTGTCATCCCCTTCTTCTCCTGCCTTCAATCTTTTCCAGCATCAGAGTCTTTTCCAAGGAGTCTTCTTTGCATCAGGTGGCCAAAGTATTGGAGTTTCAGTTTCAACAATAGTCCTTCCAATGGATATTCGGACTGATTTCCTTTAGGATGGACTGGTTGGATCTCCTTGCAGTCCAAGGGACTCTCAAGGATCTTCTCCAAAACCACAGTTCAAAAGTATCATTTCTTTGGCACTCAGGTTTCTTTATGGTCCAACTCTCACACCCATACATGACTACTGGAGAAACTATAGCTTTGACTAGACAGACATTTGTTGGCAAAGTAATGTCTCTGCTTTTTAATATGCTGTCTAGGCTGGTCATAGCTTTTCTTCCAAGGAGCAAGTGTCTTTTAATTTCACGGCTGCAGTCACCATCGGCAGTGATTTTGGAGCCCCCAGAATAAAGTCTGTTACTGTGTTCATTTCTTCCACATCTATTTGCCGTGAAGTGATGGGACCAGATGTCGTGACTTAGTTTTCTGATTGTTGAGCTTTAAGCCAACTTTTTCACTCTCCTCTTCACTTTCATCAAGAGGCTTTTTAGTTTCTCTTCACTTTCTGCCATAAGGGTGGTGTCATCTGCGAATCTGAGGTTATTGATATTTCTCCCGGCAATCTGGATTCCAGCTTGTGCTTTATGTAGCCCAGAATTTTGCATGATGTTCTCTGCATATAAGTTAAATAAGCAGGGTGACAGTATATAGCCTTGACGTACTCCTTTTCCTGTTTAGAACCAGTCTGTTGTTCCATGTCCAGTTCTAACTGTTGCTTCCTGACCTGCATACAGATTTCTCAGGAAGCAGGTAAGGTGGTCTGGTATTCCCATCTCTTTCAGAATTTTCCAGTTTATTGTGATCCACACAGTCAAAGGCTTTGGCATAGTCAATAAAACAGAAATAGTTGTTTTTCTGAAATTCTCTTGCTTTTTCTATGATCCAGTGAATGTTGGCAATTTGATGTCTGGTTCCTCTGCCTTTTCTAAATACAGCTTGAAGATCTGCAAGTTCACAGTTCATGTACTTTTGAAACCTGGCTTGGGTAATTTTGAGCATAATTTTGCTAGAGTGTGAAGATGAGTACAGTTGTGTACCCTGTTCATAGGTGTTCGTAATGCTATTGGATTATCTTTTCACAAATCCAAACATTAAATCTCAAATTTTCTCAAGGGAATTACGTATAATTAATTTTGTATTGCAAACGTGTGGGTTATAGGCAAGAAATCATATATACGATTGCATATAAAATGTATAAATATAATGACGGGGTTTCCTTGGTGACTCAGATGGTAAAATATCTGCCTGCAAGGCAGGAGAACAAGTTCAGTCCCCAGGTGCCAGAAGGTCCTTGGAGAAGGGAATGGATGTGCACTCCAGGGTTCTTGCTTGGAGACTCACGGACAGAGGAGCCTNTCGGCAGTGATTTTGGAGCCCCCAGAATAAAGTCTGTTACTGTGTTCATTTCTTCCACATCTATTTGCCGTGAAGTGATGGGACCAGATGTCGTGACTTAGTTTTCTGATTGTTGAGCTTTAAGCCAACTTTTTCACTCTCCTCTTCACTTTCATCAAGAGGCTTTTTAGTTTCTCTTCACTTTCTGCCATAAGGGTGGTGTCATCTGCGAATCTGAGGTTATTGATATTTCTCCCGGCAATCTGGATTCCAGCTTGTGCTTTATGTAGCCCAGAATTTTGCATGATGTTCTCTGCATATAAGTTAAATAAGCAGGGTGACAGTATATAGCCTTGACGTACTCCTTTTCCTGTTTAGAACCAGTCTGTTGTTCCATGTCCAGTTCTAACTGTTGCTTCCTGACCTGCATACAGATTTCTCAGGAAGCAGGTAAGGTGGTCTGGTATTCCCATCTCTTTCAGAATTTTCCAGTTTATTGTGATCCACACAGTCAAAGGCTTTGGCATAGTCAATAAAACAGAAATAGTTGTTTTTCTGAAATTCTCTTGCTTTTTCTATGATCCAGTGAATGTTGGCAATTTGATGTCTGGTTCCTCTGCCTTTTCTAAATACAGCTTGAAGATCTGCAAGTTCACAGTTCATGTACTTTTGAAACCTGGCTTGGGTAATTTTGAGCATAATTTTGCTAGAGTGTGAAGATGAGTACAGTTGTGTACCCTGTTCATAGGTGTTCGTAATGCTATTGGATTATCTTTTCACAAATCCAAACATTAAATCTCAAATTTTCTCAAGGGAATTACGTATAATTAATTTTGTATTGCAAACGTGTGGGTTATAGGCAAGAAATCATATATACGATTGCATATAAAATGTATAAATATAATGACGGGGTTTCCTTGGTGACTCAGATGGTAAAATATCTGCCTGCAAGGCAGGAGAACAAGTTCAGTCCCCAGGTGCCAGAAGGTCCTTGGAGAAGGGAATGGATGTGCACTCCAGGGTTCTTGCTTGGAGACTCAGGGACAGAGGAGCCTACCCACCTGTAGTCTATGGGGTCACAAAGAGTGGGACCCGACATGTGAGAGATCATACATGTGACTACATATATGAATATGTAAATGTGATAATGCATATTAATTACACATGTGTGATTATATGGGGAAATATAAAATATTTTCCCCCCAAACAGCTCTTATAATAGTTTTACTTCTTCTTCCCTTGAAAACTCATTAGCATATCCCATCTAATACTGTATAGATTTTTATTAGCAACTATTACTGCTTCATCTGTTGGTTTAGATTTCTTTCCAGTACTTAGAGTTGCATACAGCTCATTTGTCAGTTGCATGTCTACATGGACACTGCAGTTGAGGGAAAATGTATTTTTACTGATTTTTTCATAGTTTGATTAGAAGTATTGTCTACAAAGTCATAAGCAAAGTTACTAAGCTCTGGGTGTGCTGTTTTGCAAAGTAGAAACTACGAGGGAAAACTATAAGCAAAAACCAAACAATAATAACATTTAAGAAAACTTAATAATTTCTTTGTTAGAATGAGAATTTGTTTCTCTAAATGGTATTTGTTTAGTGATTTTCTTCTTCTTCATCGATGCATCTGCTTTATTTTATTAAACTAATCTCTAATAGAATTGTTGGCATATACTACTAGCACCTATTACAATTTCCTAGTTACCATTTAAAGAGAGAGAATCTACCTAAATTTATACAGATGCTTTATGAAACAGAAGACTCTCAGAAATGGGTTTGTGATATCACTTGGTTTGTATAAGTTAGAGAAGCTGTGCAATTAATAATTAAATAGTTCAGTTGGTTTTGCTTTAAACAGTAATGACCATATTCTTAAAAATGTACTAAGGAAATTTCAGTTTTTACTGGGGTATTTAAGACAATACTTGTAATTCTTCAGTGATTTCTCTGATATTACTAAGTGAATTTTGGTTAACTACATACTTTTCAAAGTGACAATTGTTTGAGAAATAGAAAAATATGCTTGAAAACAACTAGTTTTGCTAATGGGTTGCCTTGTGACTCTAAGTATTCATTAACCAGGGGGTGGCTAATGAGCAGATGTTTAATGAGGAACAAAAATGAATAGACAAGTTTTCATGCTTGTTTATTTCATAATAAGTAAAGGTATAGATGTGGTGGATTAAAAAATAGTGTCTAACTTGATAGAGCTTAATGGAAATAGTTATAATAATAACATATGATTATGAGGAAACTTCCATTAAAATTTTAGAGACATATATTGATACAATTTTAAAATCAGAGTGAAACACAAATAGCAGCAATTGTTAGTTATTGAAACAGAAACCATCAACTCGTATTTAATATATTATGCAATTTTGAATCCTCTTTTGTGTCTCATTACCTTGCTAATGCCTGTTTTACTGCTTATTTACTAGATTAGCAAATTGTATGACTCTGCTTTGTTTGGTTTATAAACTATATATAAACATGGATTCTTCCATCTTGGGTTCAGTTTTACTGACCTGAATTTTCTCATATTCTATGCATTTCTTACAAGATAGTCACAAGGATTAAAAGTGTGTTAGTTTAAAGATCTTTAGTAGTGAAACATTTGGAAAACTATTTTAAATGAGTTTACATTATCTGAAGAGAGGAAACAGCAATTTTCAAATACCTCTTCCATTTGAAAGTGCTTTTTCTTCATTTTATTCTTTTTTGGGGGGACTATCATTTAAAACTAATTTTCATATACACAACTCTCATTTTTTTTTGTCTCCTAAGGGAGAATTTTCAGAGAAGTAAGTTGTTAAGCATCCACCTTAATAAAATTCTTTAGTGGTCCATTTGTGCAAATATTTTCCTTTTATGGGCTGTTAAGTACTATATTTTATTGATTATGTGTTTTAATTTTACTTGATTTCTTTGCAGGTATCACCAAGTAAAAAAAAAACACAGCTTTTCTCTTAATTTTCTCATGTCTGCTAGTGAAGTCAAATTCTTTTACATTAAACTGCAACCCCCCCTCCCCAATCAACATCTAAATAAGAAACCCGTTTTGTGAGTAATGGAATTGAATTAATCATAATTTATTCCCTAATTTGTCTCTATAGTCATTTGGGAAATTTTACTAAAATAAACATTTATATTTTGTTTTCTTTATTTCCATTTATATGCTGTTACAACTAAACAGTACAGATTAAATACCCTATAATGATCAAATTTGAATGTAATTTTTCATGTCCATAAAATACCACTACATTAGACTTCTAATTACATGTTTGATTCCTTTTAATGGATTCCTAATTGATGTCAAAGACCCTTCTGAATTGCCTAATAAAAAGAGCATGAGAATTGGATCAGCTGCTGATTCACACAACTTCTTTCTGTTTAGCTTACCTAAGACATTTATATGTTAAGATTTTCATTAATAGTATTGTTAATATTACATGTGCTGTGCTGTGCTTAGTCGCTCCGCCGTGTCCAACTCTTTGCGACCCCATGGACTGTAGCCTACCAGGCTCCTCTGTCCATGGGAATTCTCCAGGCACGCACTGCAGGAGTATTCTTAACCAGCTGAACTACCACAGAAAACCCTTAGGGTTACATAATGTTAGCATATACATTGACTTTAAAAAATGAACATAGTGTGCAGGTAGAGATATTACCATTGGGGTAGGAACATTTAAAGACAACTTGATTCATTACCCCAGATTATTAGATACACAGTAATCCTACAGTCTGTCCTAGGTAAATTGACCAATCAAATAACTTCACTCAAGTTGACCAACCTAGAACTTGCAAAATGTGCATGTTTATCCAATTCACATTAAGTACTCTAATATGCAAAACTGGTTTTATTCCTCATGAGTCCATTTTAATGTGTTCTACTCCTTAATTTATATTTCACAAGTTATCCCAATTTATAACAAGGATAAAACAAGTGAAAGGTGTAAATTTCCTCAAGTATACACTGGAGAAATGGCCTTTTTAGAACCCATGTACTTTATACTAAAACCTGCTTTTAGGAGGAGTAAACTCTGAGATTGTGTGGCACTCATATGACATTGTTTTTTTTATTGAGGGGTTGGGGACATTGTAAGTGTTAACAGAACTTTAGTGTCTTGAAATCACCAAACATATCTTCTATGTTTGGCCAAAACATAGAAGATATATTGGTTCGTATTGCTTAATCTTTTCTATATTGACACCTTTTGGTTCCTTATTTTTTTCCCCAGCTCTGTGTTATACCAGATCCATTTAGTATTATTTTTCGATTTTAAATGTGTAATATTTTTGTTTGTTCTACTAGAAAGAAAAACATCAGAGACAGTGTCATGCTTTTTTTAAAAATTTCCCACAGGTCCCATCACTAGTCTAGAAGAGACTATAGTTTTTGTGTTGGGGGTATTGCCTTCCTGGTGCCAAACTCTCTTGATCCAAGAAATGAAGATAAATCCAGTGCCTAAATCACTGTGTGACTATGAGAATTAAGTGAATGTATGCCTGTGTTGGCTGGAAGTCAGTGCTTGGCACTCATAGGCACTAATAGCATAAGCTATTGTTAGTTACCTTCAGCATTCTTTTCTTGAGATTGTAGGAAATTTGATATCCATACAAAAAATTAATTTTCCTATGGAAATTGTCAAATATTTGTTTGGTAACAGGTTGACAATCTTACTTTCTTTTCAGGAAGATGTATTATATGTGTCTCTCTTGGCCCAAGTAGTCTGGGCCCAAGGATACTTGGTGCCCTTGTAATGTATGGTGTGGATGAAAGAACTGTCTGTCCGAACTGCCCTGAGGGCCCTCAACAGTACATTTCAACTTCTTCAGGAATTGCTTCAGCTCTAGATGGTCTCGTGCCAAAGGTCCCAATTTTTCCCTGGATCTGTCTGTAGCCAGTGGTCAGTAGAAGCGGGTTATAAAGGCATGACCTTCAGTGAATTTCTATTCAGAAGAATTTTAAAGCCACCTTCTGGCTCCTGAGCTTTTCACGTGTTAACTGAGCCTGTCACTGGATTTCTTCCCTTTTGATCTCTGCCCTTCCAATCTGGCATATTTCCCTTCCTTTTCATAGGTGTTGGGATCCCAAAGGCACCACTTAATAAATAGCCACCTACAAAGCTGTTTCCAGGAAACCCAGTACTGTAGCACCCCCTGGACTATAGCCCCAGTCCACCAGACTCCTCGGTCCATGGAATTCTCCAGGCAAGACTATTGGAGTAGGTTGCTATTCCCTTCTCCTCAGGATCTTCCTGACCCAGGGATCAAATGGTCTCCTGTTTCAGGTGGATTGTTTTCCTTCTGAGCCACCAGGGAAGCCTGAATTTTGATAAATGCTTATTAAATTGATCTAAATGATGAAATATTAAGAATTCTATTTCAGAATCTGAATTGTTTGCAACTCAGGTTTTGTAGGCTGTGTTAAGCTGGGGATAAAATTAGTCATAATAGGTGTTTTGGCTCAGTGCTGCAGCTTTGGCACAGGGGCAGATACTGTTGTGTGAAAGAACAGGCAGAGTGTTTGTGTAATTTTGTAACACTTGCTATTTCGCAACTTAAGTTGCTCCGGTTCCTTCTTCCAAGTCAACTTAATGGATTCTCACAAAAGTATGAGAATGTCCTCATCTCTGTTTCTGGAAGACATTTACTAACTAAACTCCTGTTGTGTTGTTTTCCATGACTGAGATCTCTGATGTAACAGATACAGCAGCTCAGCTACGCAGCTTCAAAGTAGTCGTTATTGTTGCTATCAAGCTGATTCTCCAGTGGAAGGACAGACTTTTTTAATCATGATCGCAGTAAACTTTGAAATTGGAGACTGAAAGGCATGATGCCTTTTTTTTTTCCAGTGCATTCCAAAAATTTTTAGTACAAGTTCTGTTTCAGCTGTGACTTGTAGCATGTATCTCTCTAGCATGTTAAAGATTCCATGAGGCCTATGGTAGTAAGAATCTAAGGCATTGTCTGAACAGTAAGCACTGAAAATCAGACCTTCCACTAAATCCAGAAACTCCATCTTCCTTAGAATGATTTGTTCTCCAGAAGGCTCTCAGTCCCTTAGGCAAATAAATCTCTGGTGCCTACACTGTAATCCTGCCAACCAGACAAGTTCAGACAGGTTGGAAACCTTATAATGAACACAATTTAGGCTTTGGCTGGGTTTTCCATTATAATTAGAAAGTAAATGATTGTGTAGTATCCTGCTTACTCTTTTCCTCAAGAGTAAAAATAAAAGGAGATAATATTAGACAATATAGCATAGAAGTCTTGGCCTTTTAAGGGACACGGCAGAATGATACCATTTTAAATAGTTAACTTTTATTAATTTTTTAAGACATTTTTGCCTCCTTCAGTTTTCTGAGTTCTGGAGGTTAACCTTACAGACTGCATTTTATATAGTTTATTTGTATGATATTATATTATAAAACAGTAATCACCATATATATGTCAATATTCTCATATCATTTCTATGCTGTACATTTTTCTCTTATGTCACAAATGCATTATTTTAAAAAACCTTGCTTTTATTATTTTTTAATTTTTAATTAAAGAATAGTTGAATCATATTATAATGTAATATACTAGTTTCAGATATACTAATATATATCGGTATAATGATTCAATATTTTTATAGATTATATATCATTTAAAATTATATAAAGTAATGGCTAGATTTATGTTCTTTTTGTGCTTTTGTTTTCATTAAATTAGTATTTTATATTGCTCTCCTGAATATATTTTCATGTATTTTGTTGCTCACTTTTTTCTTATTCATTTTTGTGTGTGTGTGTGTGTGTGTATGTGTGTGTGTATGTGTGTGCTAAGTCACTTCAGTCGTGTCTGACTCTTTTTTGTGACCCTCTGCACCATAGCCCACCAAGCTCTTCTTTCCATGGGATTCTCCAGGCAAGAATACTAAAATGGTTTCCTTGCTCTCCTCTAGAGGATCTTCCCAACCCAGGAATCAAATTCAAGTCTTTATGTCTCTGGCAATGGCAAGCAGTTTCTTTAGCACTAACACCACCTTGGAAGCCTGTATACATGTATACATACACACACACACACACACACATATGCACATTTATGTTCCTTTTTAATTATAAAACTTACTATTTTGAAAATTCCTCCAAGTACAATGGTAACTTATCCCATGGGTTTTAATTGTTCCTTTTTTTTACCTTTGCAATTTCATATAATTTGAAATCTTAGTCTTGATTCTCATGTAGATTTAAAAGATGATTCCTGGTAAAGCTAATTACTCAGACCAACCAACATCTAAAATGAAACTTAATGTTTTTATTGGTTTAACTGAAGAATTAGAAACTCTAATTTTGATCAAGTAAGCACTATAAACCACACATTATTCCCTCTTGGTCAAATGTCATTGAAGAGCTTTTTTATAAATTTGCACTATTATATAATTTGAATTACAAATTTTTGTGACTATTACATACTAGAAATCTAGGCATAATATAAATTCACCATTGAGTATATTTTCAACATTTCAACATTTTCAACATTTCCAACTATACAAGGTACACAGTACTCAGAGATATGGTTTGCTTTTAAAAATATATTTTAACATTTTCACTTTAATTTGAAAATCTTTGCCACTAATTTATTCCCTTGATCTAACTTTGTAGATTAAAATGTTAACATTATAACTTTGATTCAATATATAAATACTGTTATACTAATGTATAGTGACTATGAAAATTAGAGGCATGATTTGTAAACATATCTGATAAGATATATTGCCAGAGCAATCACCTAATTCTTGAGTTGGGAAGATCCCCTGGAGAAGGAAATGGCAACCACTCCAGTATTCTTTTCTGGAAAATCCAATGGAAGGAAGAACTTGGCAGGCTACAGTCAATGGGGTCACAAGAATCAGACACCCCTTAGTGACTAAACCACCACCAATCACCTAAATAGTGTTACAGCATGCATATAGGAAAAATATATGTTAGTACTTCAAGTGATCATGATTAATGATTTTAGCCAAATAATTATTAGATGCATATGATAGTTCCACATGCAAGTTTGTGCACAGGAAGTTGTTGTTACTGTTCAGTCTTTCAGTCATGTTAGACTTTCTGC
The DNA here is from genome assembly GCA_006410615.1 of Neotragus moschatus. Lineage (NCBI taxonomy): Eukaryota > Metazoa > Chordata > Mammalia > Artiodactyla > Bovidae > Neotragus > Neotragus moschatus. The sequence continues at coordinate 1,610,159 of SJYA01000097.1, read as the reverse complement.
AACCCCATGGACTGCAGCAAGCCAGGCTTCCCTATCCATCACCAACCCCTGGAGCTTGCTCAGACTCTTGTCCATCGAGTCAGTGATGCCATCCAACCATCTCATCCTCTGTCATCGTCTTTTCCTCCTGCCTTCAATCTTTCCCAGCATCAGGGTCTTTTCCAGTAAGCCAGTTCTTCATATCAGGTAGCGGAAGTACTAGAGTTTCAGCTTCAACATCAGTCCTTCCAGTGAATATTCGAGACTGATTTCCTTTAGGATTGACTGGTTTGCTCTTCTTGCAGACCAAGGGACTTGAAAGAGTCTTCTCCAACACCACAATTCAAAAGCAGCAATTCTTCAGTGCTCTGCTTTCTTTATGGTCCAACTCTTACATCCATACATGACTACTGGAAAAACCATAGCTTTGACTACATGGACCTTTGTTGGCAAAGTGATGTCTGTGCTTTTCTAATATGCTGTCTAGGTTTGTCATAGGTTTTCTTCCAGGGAGCAAGCATCTTTCAGTTTTATGGCTGCAGTCACCATCTACGGTGATTTTGATCCCCAAGAAAATCAAGTCTCTCACTGTTTCCATTGTTTCCCCATCTACTTGCCATGAAGTGATGAGACTGGATGCCATGATCTTCATTTTCTGAATGTTGAATTTTAAGCCATTTTCCCTCTCATCTTTCACATTCATCAAAAGGCTCTTTAGTGCCTCTTCACTTTCTGCCAAAAAGATGGTATCATCTGCATATCTGAGGTTATTGATACTTTTCCTGGCAGTCTTGATTCCAGCTTGTGCTTCATCCAGCCTGGCATTTCACATGATTTATTTTGCATATAAGTTAAGTAAGCAAGGTGACAATATATAGCCTTGATGTACTCCTTTCCCGATTTGGAACCAGTCCTTTCTTCCATGTCTGGTTCTAACTGTTGCTTCTGTACCTGCATATAGGTTTCTCAGGAGGCAGGTAGGGTGGTCTGATATCCCATCCCTTTAAGAATTTTCCACAGTTTTTTGTGATCCACATAGTCAAAGGCTTTAGTGTAGTCGTAAAGCAGAAGTAGATACTCTTTTTCTGAAACTCTCTTGCTTTTTATAATTCAGTGGATGTTGGCAATTTCATCTCTTGTTCCTCTACCATTTCTAAATCCAGCTTGAAAATCTGGAAGTTCTCATTTCACATATTATTGAAGTTTCATATAGAGAATTTTATGCCTTACTTTGCTAGCAATGAGTGCAATTATGTGATAGTTTGAACATACATTGGCATTGCCCTTCTTTGGGATTGGAATGAAAACTGACCATTTCCAGTCCTGTGGCCACTGCTGAATTTTCCAAATTTGCTGGCATATTGAGTGCAGCACTTTAACATCATCATCTTTTAGGATTTGAAATAGCTCATCTGAAATTCCACCAGCTTCCGTAGCTTTGTTCATAGTGGTGCTTTCTATGGCCTTCTTGACTTCACACTCCAAGATGTCTGGCTCTAGGTGACTGATTGTATGATCATGGTTATCTGGGTCATGGAGATCTTTTTGATTAGTTCTTCTGTATATTCTTGCCACCTCTGCTTAATATCTTCTGCTTCTACTTGGTCCATACTGTTTCTGTCTTTATTGTGCCCATCTTTACATGAAGTGTTCCCTTGATATCTCTAATTTTTCTTGACGAGATCTCTAGTCTTGCCTATTCTATTGTTTTCCTTTATTTATTTGCATTGCTCACTTAAGGGTTTCATCTTTCTCCTTGCTACAGTTTGGAGCTCTGCATTCAGATGGATATATCTTTCCTTTTCTCCTTTCCTTTTGCTTCTCTTCTTTTCTCAGCTATTTTTAAGTTCTCCTCAGAAGACCATTTTGCCTTTTTGGATTTCTTTTTCTTGGGGATTGTCTTGATCCCCGCCTCCTATACAGTGTCACGAACCTCCATCCATAGTTCTTTAAGAATTCTATCAGCTCTAATCTCTTGAATGTATTTGTCCCTTTCACTGTATAATCGTAAGGGATTTGATTTAGATCATACCAGAATGGTCTAGTAGTTTTCCCTACTTTCTTCAGTTTTAAGTCATCTGAATTTTACAATAAGGAGCTCATGATTTGAGCCAGAGTCAGTTCTTGATCTTGTTCTTGCTGACTGTATGGAGATTCTCCATCTTTGGCTGCAGAGAATATAATCAGTCTGATATCCATATTGGCCATCTGGTGATGTCCATGTGTAGATTCTTCTCTTGTCTTGTTGGAGGAGAGTGTTTTCTGTGACCAGTGTGTTCTCTTGGCAAAAGCCTATTAGCCTTTGCCCAGCTTTATGTTGTACTCCCAGGCCAAACTTGCCTGTTACTTCAGGTATCTCTTGACTTCCTACTTTTGCATTTGAGTTCCCTGTGATGAGGTGCACACCTTTTTTGTGTTAGTTCGAGAAGATCTTGTTGGTCTTCATGGAATCATTCAACTTCAGCTTATTTAGCATTAGTGGTTGGGGCAAGACTCTGATTATTGTGATATTGAATGGTTTGCCTTGGAAATGAACAGAGATCATTCTGTAGTTTTTGAGATTGCATGAAAGCACTGCATTTCAGACTTTTGTTGACTATGAGAGCTACTCCATTTCTTCTAAGGGATTCTTGCCCACAGTAGTAGATATAATATTTGTGTGAATTAAATTAAGAAAACAAGTAAATTTAATAAATATTGATTCTGAGTTTCAAAATATGAGAGAAGTTACTCTCTCCAGGTTAGCTTATAGCTAGTGACTCTGTGGCAGCAATTTTGAGTGCAAATAAATGGTTCCAAAAGAAGTCACATTAAGCTCCATTCTAAATTTTAGTAGAGAAAATGAATTGAAAAAATGGGCTTAATGTGTTTTTTTAAAAATGAATACAAATCAGCCTGCTAAATTTAGATTCTGAGCATCACCCTGAAGAGAACTGTGAGTGTTCTTCTCATGTGGAAAACCATGAAAAAGCCTAAGATGTGTACTGAGCATGTGTGCTCAGCTTATCCAGCCTCTTCGTGAGCCCATGGACTGTAGCCCAGCAGGTTCCTCTGTCCACTGATTTCCCTGGCAGGAATACTGAAATGAGTCTCTACTTCCTACTCCAGGGGATCTTGCCAACCCAGGGATCAAAGCCAAGTCTCCTGCATCTGCTGCATCAGCAGGCAAATTCTTTACCACGGTGTCACCTGGAAAGCTGGAAGCATCCAAATGTGTACTACTGAGTAGAAACTAATCTTTATCTTTTTAAGATACTTGTCTACTCACCTTGTTGAAATAATCCATGATATTGTTTCTGCCACATAAATCTTTATAGTTAAACTTTTTCTTGAATGAAATTTTTTAAATACAGAAATAAAGGAGTTATTACTTAAGCCCTTAACTAGGGACCATTTTATTTTATTTCAACATTGACAGGAAAAATGTATGTCACAAATACGTTAACAAGAATGGAACATAATGACATCATCTCTGAGAATGTAATACATGTATTTCTTTAACAGGTTTTATTTTTGGACAACCAGCTTTGTTACCTGTTGAGTATTGTTATGTATTTGATATTGCTTGGATAAACTGAGAAAGGAGGTTAGAACATAGGAGCTTGTAAAGTCTGTTAAATTATCTCCATAGCACAGACATTGATGGTGTGATCATCCTGTGAAACTTTTCAAATAATTTGTGTTTGTTTACATGTTTGTTTATGTACATGTGTGTGTATGAGAGAGAGACAGAGAGAGAGAGAGAAAGAGATAGATTTACCCACTGAACTGCTTGGAAGGATAGTTTAAAAATAACTTTATCATCTCTCTGGATCTGGCAAGATATTATCCATTAAGTTATAAACAGGAAACCACATTCACAGTTTCCTTTACTAAAAATAATGATAGTTTTAATGTATTTAAAATACTTTTTAAGTAGAGTATAATGATGGGAAGTCTAAAATACTTTGAAAACAATTCTGCTTGACCACTGTCTTCTTGGTCTGTGCTCATTAATTTGAGATATAATGAACTCTCAGAAGCATGAATAGTTCCTTAGTAATTTATAGATACAAAAGCATATCACATCTCAAAACAAAATGGAAAGCACTAGGGGAAGTGCTGGTAGAAGTTAATGGTTAGGAAACGGCTCAGGAGCACCACAGGTGGGGTTAGACTAATAACCTCATCACTCTATATCTGTTATTTACACTTCCTCAACTTTAATTTCACTTGTAAAACCATAACAATAATGGGAACTTATTTACAGATTTGATGTAAAAATTGAAAGACAAAATCCATGAGAATACAATGCCTGGTACATCCCAAGCTCAGTAATTATTAGCTTATATCACTATTTCACCATTATGATAACACTTCTAAGTGTATAATACACAGTTCCATGGGACTAAAAGTCCATTAAAATGAGTAAAAGATAGAATAGCTCACCTGTTCTTAAAGTACTTCAGTTTAGCAATAGCTTGATATCCAATAAACTTTTCTCTCTGGGGATAGAAATTCTGGCTTAAGTATTTTTATTTGCACTGAATCAACCACTGTCTGTACACATGGTAGAAAAATAATCAGAGAATAAAAGTCAGTGTGTATTTATGTATTAGAAATGGTACAGAATACTGGCAGGATTCATATCAAATCTAAACATGGGGTCAGACTGTCCTATTTATTCATGAAAATTTCCAGTAGTATGCACCTTGGTTAACAACCTGTGTTGAATATGACTTTGAAAAAAAGTGGCAGGAACATTGTGTATTTCCAATTGACATTAATGAGGAAATCTATTTCACTTGACTTTTTCTATCTATGACATCATTTTATTTTACACATGTAGGATTCTGTTTCTCATTCTTCTAGCTTGTTAATCAAGTTGGAAAAATCTCTCGAGAGACATACTAAAGTAAGTGGATAACCGTCAATGGAGGGCCAAGTGACAAAGAGTCTTAATCACAAAAGACTTATTGTTTCTTTTCCTGAAGGAGAGACTGACCCTAAAGACAAGGAGAGGTCAGTACTGTTCAGGGTTACTTAACTCACTGAACTGTTCTTGCTACAGAAACTTGGAGTGTAGTTTTGGTTTAAATCATTTAAGATTGAGAGTAAGCAGAGATAGATAAGAACAACATGATGAAAAAGTCCAGGGAAACCTGCAGATTTGGAAGCATACCTTTCAATAGCTACAGTTGAATCATGCAATAGGAAAGAAGCCCAGCTCTTGACTCTTTGTACTTCTTTCATCCCCATCTGTTTTTGGGCTTTATGTTACCTCTTTAACAACAGATTAGAATGAATATTTGTGTTTTATTGTACATAGTCCTATTCCTTTGTAAAATACCCTTTTAAGGAAAACAACCTCAAAGAGCAAAACTTACAGTATGAGACCTACACAACCCCATGAACTGTAGCCCTCCAGGCTCCTCTGTCCATGGAATTATCTAGATAAGAATGTTGGAGTAGGTTGCTATTCCCTTCTCCAGGAGAATCTTTCCGACCCAGATATTGAACCCAGGTCTCCTGCATTGCAGATAGATTCTTTGCCATCTCAGTCACCAGGGAAGCCCAAACTTATAATAAACATAATATTGAAAGAAAGGTCCAGGTCTCTAAATTCAGGTTTAAAAGCAGACTTCTAGAAGGGGTTAAAATGCTATCTTTGTAAACACTGGAGATTTCTACCTTTAAATATTGATGAAAATATTACAAAGTATTCACAGTAGCAGTTCCAGGAAAGTTGAAGGATTATTGCACAGCAACAGTGAAACTATTGAGATGCCATAAAGAGGTGCAGTTATTTTTCAATGAGCGAAGCATTTATATATTCTGTGAAACAGCTTGAAATGATTTAACTATAGAAGGCAATTCCTTTTTTAAAGATATCATGTATTCCATGCTGAGCTAAGTCACTTCAATCGTGTTCAATTCTTTGCTACCCTGTGGACCATAGCCTACCAGGCTCCTCTGTCCATGGCATTCTCCAGGCAGGAATACTGGAGGGAGTTGCTGTGCCCTCCTTCAGGGGATCTTCCTGACCCTGGGATTGAACCTGAGTCGTCTCTTCTATGTCTTCTGCATTGGCCAGCAGGTCATTTACCACTAGCACTACCTGGGAAGCCTGAAATATCATGTATATCTCAAAAGTATTCTCAAAGTTTCCAAATTTGAGAGGAATAGCCTCCACTTTTATTGCCCGTTGTCACCTAGTCTTTCTCATATTTATCCCTAGTCATAGCTGGCCTTCCTGGGAACATCTCCATGTAATTGACACTCTAACATTTAACCAAAGTATTTTTTAAATTGTAATTTTAAAAAGACTAAGGGTTGAAGAGAAAATAATCACTGAGGATAGTGACTACAGCCATGAAATTAAAAAAATGCTTGCTCCTTGGAAGAAAAGCTGTGACAAACCTAGACAGCATATTAAAAAGCAGAGACATCACTTTGCCAACAAAGGTCTCATGATCAAAGCTATGGTTTTTTCAATAGTCTTGAATGGATCTGAGAGTTGGACCAGAAGGAAGACTGAGTTCTGAAGAATGATGCTTTTGAAATGTGGTGTTGGAGAAGCCTCTTGAGATTCTCTTGGACTTAAAGGAGATCCAACCAGTCAATCCTAGAGGAGATCAGTCCTAGGTGTTCATTGGAAGGACTGATGCTAAAGCTCAAGCTCTGATAGATTGGCTACTTCATGTGAAGAGCCAATTCATTGGAAAAGAACCTGATGCTGGGAGAGATTAGGGCAGGAAGAGAAGGGGGCAACAGAGGATGAGATAGTTGAATGGCATCACTGACTCAATGGACATGAGTTTGAACAAACTCCGAGAAGATCGTGAAAGACGGAGAAGCCTGGCATGCTGCCATTCATGGGATTTCAAAGAGTCAGACAACACTGAGGGACTGAACAACAACAGCACTGATTAGCTGAAACTGGGTATCAACTGCCTTTGCCCCTATATGTGTCAGGCCCCTCACCTTCCCCTCGAGTCCTTTAACAGCAGTTTCTATCCTCAGACTCTCACCTTCTTTATTGAATACCCTTCAGATGTAAGCCTTACCAAGACCAGAAACTCCAGCTCCTCTCTCCTCTGGAATTCAGCCACCAGGAAAGAAATAACATGATATTTCTGAGAAGAATGTCCTGCCCCCAGCTGAAACATCTGTATCATTGGATCTAATGCTTAACACATCATCAAGAACCATCCACACCAGTGACCAGTAATGCCAGCAGCTCTTGTGGATTGATTACATTATACTTAACAGAAAATATGTACAAAAGTGGCTCCCAAGTATCTTCCTCAAAAAAAAAAAAAAAGCTTTTAGGCTGTGAACCAAAATAAAATGGAAAAAAAAAAAGCCACAATATTAAATAGTAGTTTTTTTTTTTCCCCAATTAAAGAAGTTTTTTAAATTGCCAGGACCCAGTTGCTGAGTGTTTGTGTTTATGTGTTGTTTTGCATGATGTTATTTCATTGTAGTCATGGACACTTACGAGCAGTTTTCACATGTATTATATTAAGATCACCTTAATTACACATCTACTCTGTAATAAATAAACTAATGTTTTATTGTCGATTTAAGGCATCACCAAGCATTTGCTGACACTTTCAAAGAAAAAATAAAAAGAACACACAGTGAATTGCCTCAGAGTCAGAAGAGTGTTATGCCAAGGATAAGATTTACATGGACTTTGAAATACCTTTGTTCTGTAAGATACAGATTCAGTTATCTGTGGAAACAGCTTTACATCTAAATTCACACAGAATATTTTTTTTTCTCTTGTTCATTTTGCTTGTACATTGATCCATGTTTTTCCATGCGTCTAAACAAAAGAAATGTTTTTTCTCTCACAGTCCATTTTTTCAGTATTTGAAAATAGTTTTTAATTGTTCATTGTGTTTCTTACTTCAAACAACCAGTTGTTTCCACATTCATTAGCATTACACTGTTTTCAGACTTTCTAGTGCCCTGTTTGAAAGACCATCTGTGGTCATCAGTTTCCAGAAGCTGCTTAAAATATGACACTTAAAACTGAGTTTAATATTTGTGGGTGAGAATATCTCTCTCTTTCTGTGGCATGGACATTAATTCTTTTAATGAAACATTGGTTTTCATCAGCTATTTCATCCACTATGTCACATGTTGGATTTTTTTATTGAATCATAATGATGATGTTCCCTTTATCTTATGTATATCAATGTCTTTGAATTTTTATGATTTAATCTAATGTGCATTATTTGAAATAGAAAAATATAGATATAGACAGCGAAAGTGTTAGGTTTAAGCCAGAGAAAAATCTTTATACTCTGTCATTTGATCTAGAAGAGGTTGTTTAAAGCTGAAGTTGACTCTAAGAGACCTGGGGACATTGATGAGACATTATACTGAGTGAAAAAAAAGAAAGTGTGGACATAGAGTGCTTTAAAATTTCAGAGAAAGTGATTTTGGTTAGTTTAATTTAAAACCATAATCAAATATCACTTCACACCAGTCAAGATGACAATTATTTGTTAAAAAAAAAAAGATAGTAGTTTTGGGCAAGGATATACAGAAATCAGAAGCTTGGTTTACTGTTGGTGAGGCTGAACATTGTACAGTTGTTATGGGAAACAATATGGAGGTTAATCAAAAATTAATCATGAAACTACCATATGATCCAGCAATTTCACTTGTGGGTATTTATCCAGAAGACTTGCTTTTGGATTAACATTGACGTATTCTTTGTAGTGCTATTCCCAAGAAGTTGAAGTGTTCTAAATACCCATCAACAGATGAATGAATAAAGAAAATGTCACCTATACATGGGGCTTCCCAGGTGGATCAGTAGTAAAGAATGTGCCTGCAATACAGAAAACTTGCAGGAGACGTGGGTTCGATCCCTGGGTTGAGCAGATCCCCTGTAGTAGGAAATGGCAACCCACTCCAGTATTCTTGCCTGGAGAACCTCATGGACAGAGGAGCCTGATATCCATGCGGTCACAAAGAGTTGGACAAGACTCAGCAACTCAACAGCAACATACAATGGGATGGTTTTTACCCTTAATAAAGAAGCAGGTTCTGCAATATGTGACAACATGGAGGAACTTTGAGGGATTTATTCTAAGTGAAGTGAGCTACTCACAGAAAGACAAATATTGTATGGTTCTTATGTGAGGTATCTAAAATAGTCACATACATAGAATCAAAAAGGGACTTCCCTGGTGGTTCAGACCATAAAGAATCTGCCTGCAGTGTGAGAGACCTGGATTTGATCCTTGCATTAGGAAGATCCCCTGGAGGAGGGCATGACAACCCACTCCAGTATTCTTGCCTGGAGAATCTCCATGGACAGAGCAGTCTGGCAGGCTGCTGTCCATGGGGTTGCAAAGACTCCGTGATAACTGAGTGACTTTCACTCACTCGCTAGAATCAAAAAAAGGAATGGTAGTTCCAGGAACTAGGGGTGGAAAAAAATGGGAAATTACTCAACAAGGATCATAACGTTTCAGTAAAGCCTGAGGAGTTCAGTTCTAAAGATTGTACAACATTGCACCTATAGTAACCAGCAGTCTATGTATTATACACATAAACATTCGTTGCAAGGGTAAGTCTCGTGTTGCTGCTGCTGCTGCTGCTAAGTCACTTCAGTCGTGTCTGACTCTGTGCGACCCCATAGTTGGCAGCCCACCAGATTCCTCCATCCCTGGGATTCTCCAGGCAAGAACACTGGGGTGGGTTGCCATTTCCTTCTCCAATGTATGAAAGTGAAAAGTGAAAGTGAAATCTCTCAGTCCTGTCCGACTCTTCACGCCCGCGTGGACTGCAGCCTACCAGGCTCCTCCATTCATATAATTTTCCAGGCAAGAGTGCTGGAGTGGGTTGCCATAAGTGTTCTTAAAACAAGAAAATAACAACAAAATAAAAACATGATTTCAATGAAATTAATATTTCATTCTAGACTTTGTCTGATAAGTTGTATATGACAAGTGTTTTATAAGTAGAAACAATGAGCTAACTGATCACACTATTTTGGGATCATGTTAACCTAAGGACCTTTCTTATATTTAGACTATAAAAGCCTATTATGTGTATTAATGTAGTCTTTATCTTTTACATAGCATTTCTCTTACAAGCCACATTTTATTGACAAGTAAAAAATGGTTTTGCACAGTATCCTCTTTGATTTTAAAATAATACACATTCTCAATCTCTAAAATAGCGGTTCTCAATGGGGATGTTTTTTCCCCAGAAAATGTTTGGCAGTGTCTAGAAATATTTCTGGTTTTCAGCTGTGCATGAATGTGGGGGTGATGCTATATCTAGTGGATAAAGACCAAGGATGCTGCTAATTTTCCTGCATGTACAGTTTTACAGTGGTCAACAGAGAATTATCTAGTGCAACTTGTCAGTGGGCCAACATTGAGAAATTCTGCACTAGAATTTAAAACATTATAATGTGTGAATAATTATTTTTATCAATATGCTTTTTAAACATGAAAATGCCAACTTTGCAGATTCTGCATAGTTGTAGTTCGTTATGTGAAATATGCCATTCACCTATCTGAAGTAATCTGATTATAGGGTGTGGGTGATGTTTGTATATGCTTGGTATTTCTAAATGAATGGCTACTGTTTAAATGCTAATAACAGTATATTTGTTCAATTGTAATAAATTTAGTAAATTTTTTATGCATGATATTTTGATACATTTCAATTTACCACATTATGGAAAATGAAAAAATGATCATATCATCAATAAAAATAATCAGCAATTCTAAAGACATTTTAATATTAATTCTAGAATTTAAGGATAAATATATTATGATGTCTGTTCATTAATATATGTATTGTCTTTGTCTAAATCCTATAGATTTAGGAACATATTCTTTAAAAAAAATTACTGTATTTAAAAAAAGTCAGTTGATATATGTTCAATTGTCTCTTTTAATTTTGTGTACAGATATTTAAAATGCAATCTTAAGCAGACAATTTCAGGCATTGAAAAATTATGAGAAACAAGAATTTGAGGGTATGGTTTCATGACAAAGCATGAATCTGTCACAAAATTATTAAGCAAAGATAGAAAGTAAGAAATATTTGGATACGGAGATATGTCTCAAAGCTTAAAGGGGGAAAGTGGTAAATATATGGGGCTTCCCAGGTGGTGCTAGTGGTAAGAACCTGCCTGCCAATGCAAGAGATGTAAGAGATGCAGATTTGACACCTAGGTTGGAAAGATCCCCTAGAGGAGCGTGTGGCAACTTACTTCCATATTCTTGCCTGGAGAATTCCGTGGACAGAGGAACCTGGCAGTCTTCAGTCTATGGGGTTGCATGGAGTCAGATATGACTGAATTGACTTAGTGCACATGGACACATACATGTATATACACATTCTTATTGGGAGGGAGAAGGTTTTTTGCCTTCCTTGGCATACCGCATGGCTCAGAGGTTAAAGCGTCTGCCTCCAATGCGGGAGACCTGGATTTGATCCCTGGATCAGGAAGATCCCCTGGAGAAGGAAATGGTAACCAACTGCAGTATTCTTGCCTGGAGAATCCCATGGACGGAGAAGCCTGGTAGGCTAAAGTCCACAGGGTTGCAAAGAGTCGGACATGACTAAGCGACATCACTCACTTCACTAATGTGACAAACTGGAACACTAGAACATGCAGAGGGCAAGAAGTGGGAGTCATTAAGTGAGGAGAATCTGAATGGAAGAGGGGCGAGGTTAGTCACAAGTCATATCTGACTCTTGGGACCCCGTGGACTATAGCCCACCAGGCTCCTCTGTCCATGGAATTCTCCAGGCANTGCATTTCTCTGATAATGAGTGATGTTGAGCATCTTTTCATGTGTTTGTTAGCCATCCATATGTCTTCTTTGGAGAAATATCTATTTAGTTCTTTGCCCATTTTATATATATGTGTGTGTGTGTGTGTGTGTGTGTGTATGTATATATTTTTTTTTGGTGGGGGAGGGCACAAGGCTTGTGGGTTCTTAGCTCCTGAATCAGGGATTGAACCTGTACCCCCTGCTTTGGAAAGCAAAGTCTTAACCACTGGACTGCCAGGGAAGTCCCTCCCTTCACTTTTAAAAGGTTGAGTAATACAGTTCATTATATGTATGTTTTTATAAGCATATTTTGTATATGCAATCATCTGTTGATGGCATATTTTATATTTTTATTCATCACACTTCCCTTTTAAATTCTATAAGTTTTTTATTTGTACCACGTTGAATACTCTGTGAATATTTTCAAGTCATGAAATTTAATGATTGATGATATACTATTACAAATCCAGAGCTAAAAGGGAATATAAAATACTGTAAGATTGAAATGGAAATATTTAATGATTTTTTTTTTTTTTGTATATTGGTTGGTGATAGTCCATGGGGATTCTCCAAGCAAGAACGCTGGAGTGGGTTGCCAAGCCCTCCTCCAGGGGATCTTCCCAACCCAGGGATCAAACCCAGGTTTCTCACACTGCAGGCAGATTCTTTACTGTCTGGGCTACCAGGAAATCCCTCACTATTATATATGCATCATATCAGTGAAATCGTACAATATTTGTTCTTTCTTAGCATCATTTCGCTTAGCATAATGTCCTCAAGTTTCATTGAGGACATTTTATTTATATGAATAAAGTCATAGGATGACTATAAAATTTTAAAGTTTAATGACATCGTGCTACAGCATGTTGAGTGTGTTATCCCTCACTTATAATGCATATTTCAATATATCATGCAAAATTTTGGTGAATGTCATACAATAGCCCAGCATTTCCCTAAGTCTCTGCGCATGTTATTTTATGAACCACAGATGAGTTGTGTCTCTGATTTTCACTGCACCTTTAGTATTCCCAAGTATAAGTAATTAGGGGTTTATATTTGGGAGCTTAAAACCTATTTTATATAACCATCTTGTCCAGTTGAGTTCTGGAAATTATTCTTTAGCAATTCCATACTACTCCCACATGATGGATTAGTGCAGCATTTTGTTGGAACCACTCCATGTAGCCTTCGCCTAGCTTGTCACATGCAGACACTTATAGGCCACTTAATATGATCAATGAGTCAAATGTGTGCCTATGTTCCTGGTCTCTGTGACCAGAGTGTATGTTAAGCAGGTACATCTTTCTTATTTTGTAGAAGAGGGCCTTGAAACTGAATGAGGATGTAAGTGATTTGCTGAGGGTCAGCTACTTCTGTTAGAGCAAGGAATAGAACTATATCCTGGTTATTTAGCCCTAGAGCATTCTTTGTTGTTGCTAATGTATTATTTTTATTACAACATTGTTTCCTTAGCCTTGTTCTGATCTAATTATAGTTCCCTAACTGTGTGCTGAAATTATCATATTAAAACTCCATTTAATAATTTATCTGCTTAGAAAAATGTCCAAGTAAGGCATATGCCTAAGATATGATATATAGAGAAATGTAATTAATTGTCATGAATTTTATGATATTACAAAAAGATGCAATATGTAATTTAAGATATTTAAGATATTTAAATAAATTTACTTAAATTGATTTATATGATAAATGATAATACACAAATTGCATATATGCCTTGATATTCAGTATCAGAATGCTGATTTAATCTACATTAAGATTAATGTGGATTTATGTGGTGGTCCAGTGGTTAATACTATGCTTCCACTGCAGGGGTCATGTGTTTGATCCTTGATCTGGTTGGGGAACTGAGATTCCCTCATGCTGCATGGTGCAGCCAAGAAAAATAAAACTAAAATTAAAAAAATAAAATAAATTTTTGATCACTTGAAAAGAAAAAAGATTACTGGGATGTAATTTTAGAATCCCAGTCAATTAACTCTTGGGTCAGGAGCTGAAATTCACCAGCAGGCCAGGATCTGGTAGGTGGAGACCGTGAAAAACTTGGGTTTGATTGTGTGCAAACTGAACCACATCTGCGACCAGATGGAGTTCAATTAACACTTACTTTTTGCTTCCTCACTCTGTTCTCCTTGTCCATATTGATTTTAATAAAATCAGATTAAAGAGATTTCTGGAACAGAATTGATTCAGGGAAACTATTAATAAAGAGCCATGTCTGAGTTGATGGTCATGCCTGTTTTTTGTGTGGCTATTCAGTTCAGTTCAGTTCAGTTCAGTCGCTCAGTAGTGTCCGACTCTTTGCGACCCCATGAATCGCAGCACGCCAGGCCTCCCTGTCCATCACCAACTCCCGGAGTCTACCCAAACTCATGTCCATCGAGTCGGTGATGCCATCCAGCCATCTCATCCTCGGTCGTCCCCTTCTTCTCCTGCCCCCAATCCGTCCCAGCATCAGAGTCCTTTCCAATGAGTCAACTCTTCGCATGAGGTGGCCAAAGTACTGGAGTTTCAGCTTTAGCATCATTCCTTCCAAAGAAATCCCAGGGCTGATCTCCTTCGGAATGGACTGGTTGGATCTCCTTGCAGTCCAAGGGACTCTCAAGAGTCTTCTCCAACACCACAGTTCAAAAGCATCAATTCTTCGGTGCTCAGCCTTCTTGACAGTCCAACTCTCATACCCATACATGACCACTGGAAAGACTATAGCCTTGACTAGATGAAACTCAGTTCTCTTTTTAGCAATTGGTGACAGAGCCACATTCTGTTACCTGAACTAGGTTTAGTGCCTCACTGTAGAAAGAATCATCATATGCACATAGATAACTAGGAGGCCAATTTCAGAAATGTTTGTTGAGATGGATAAAACCTGTATGTACTGGACACAGTAGCTGATGGGTAGTACTCAGTCAATGGAAGTGGAAACTCCACAGGATTACATGAATAGTTTTAAAGCCTCTGAACATCAGTCAGTATTAGTCATGATGACAAGAAAATGGTAAAAGCAAGAACTTATTCAAAGACAGCTACTAGCTACTATTAATTCATAATCAGTTCAAAGCATGGTGCCTTTGCATCTACCTGTGTTTCTTAATGCCTAGATGAAATCCAGGACTTTATGATAAGCCTATCTCTGCTGCAGGGTAGAGAGGTTTTAGGAGATACTCATGCAGTTCCTTGAATCTTCAGCATGCAGTTTCCATAAATGTCTACTTTGGCCAAAGTCACAACACCTGATGTAACTGTTCATGTCTCTTATTGGAATAGTTAGTGTTTAAATTCCATTTGAAGATGATTCATTACAGAAATATAAAATGAGAGAAACTTGGTTAAAAAAATAAAAATCTTCTCTAAAGAAAAACTGAGAAACTTTTGCTTAAAAATGAGAAACTTTATTGTTTATGATGGTGTAGTTTAAGTATGATCACAAAAATGAGCATTTTCAAAAGAAGTTTGATAAAAGTTTTGTTTGTATTATAGGGGGAGATGAATTGAAAACATTCTTTCTAGTGCTTTTATGGGAGTTTTTAAAAAGCTGACTATGCATTTAATGCAGCATATAATGAAACTTGGACCCTTATAATTTACTAAAAAAAAAAAAATACAGAAAGGATGTCTTTAGTTGCAGCTCTGATCTCTTTGAATGCTTTGCTAAGTAATTATTTCAGGCTTATGCTTGCAAAAAATTGTTAGAAAATTAGAGTCATTTAATTTTTTTAAAACTGTTTTCCTTTGTGCACAGTTTGCTTTGTCTAGCTTTCTCTTTTAAAGATCTTTATAGCTCTGTCAGTTAAGTTTGAGACTTGCCATTCCCTCTTCTTTTGTTTCATCCCTAACCATCATTTGTTTTAAAACTGGGTCAGTCTACTTTGATTTCATTTCCTTTTTTCAAAAGATTATTAGTTCTAAAATAAAGAAGCTCCCTGACATTCGATATTACATTTGATTCACAAAATACAGTTTGTAAAGTCCTCACAAAAAGTATACGTGTATGAAAAACTTTGTAGGTTTCTGCTTGGTTATTTTTTCCTTGCCCGGTGAAAAACAGCGTACAACTAATCTTTTTTCCTGGAGCAAAATGACGAGAATCCCATAAGGCACAAACCGTTTCTCAGCTTTCCTCCTTCATCTGGCCAGGATGGGTCAAAGAACTGAAAGAGGACTTTTTTTTTTTTTTTTTTTTTTTGCAGAGTGAGTACATTGACATGGAGTGTGAGGTGACTGCAACCTTGGTCAAATTGCTGAGGCTGATTTCTTTCTATTATCAGAGATAGTTTATCATGTAAAAGGAGGCAGTGTGTTGGGTAGAGAGTTCAGACAAATATGATGTTGAATAATTTTCCACTGTATATAAGATCTGTGATTCAGAGCAAGTTACCCAAATTCTTTTAGCTTCAGATTTTTATTTAGGAAAATGAGGGATAGTACTTATTTTTCAAGAAGCCTTTATGACAAGATATTTTGGATGAAGTACTAGTCATTAATTAGTGAGCCCATTTTTTGGAACCCGGGTGACAATTGTTTAAGGCAGATTAAATGTAGCATCAGAATTGACCTAATGTTTTACTTCTACCCAGTGTCTCCACATTAGAAGACTTAAAGCTAAAAAAGGCAAGGAAAGAAAGAATACATTTTCTTTCTGTTGAAGATTTTAGGCTTCGGTTTTTATTTTTTTTCTTATGTAGCTTCTCAATTACTTTTGAAAGATAAATGATCACCGAGAAAGAATCAGCTATGGGACACTGTACAGTAATAAAAACAACAAATTCCTATTTCTCAATCTTCTTTCTCAGTCTCATATTAATAAGGCTCAAGGTATAAATGATAATGCTACATGTAATCAACACCCTAAAAAGTAACCTAGGACCTTTACTTTTGCATTGAAAATGAGGATTTTTATATGTAAAAACTGAAGAGGACAGAATAAAATGTTCATTTCTTCTGTAAGATGAAATTGTAAATAACTCATTATTCTGACTTCTTGTTTCATTTTAGGTGTAAAATTCACTTTCCTCTTAATTCATAGAGAATTTCAGTCATTTAATAGATTTAGCAAGTCACTAACATAAGTGTGATCGTACCTATGGATATTCTCCAGATGGAAATCTTTCTTTGACCTCAAGAAGTTTATATTCAGAGGGGAAATAAGACTGTCAGATGCTTTCACGATTGCTTATGATGTGCCTTTTGAAGAGTGTAAACAAAGTGCTGCAATAATTGTTGAGAAAATGACCTCTATAACTCGTCTATTTTGCTTCGGCTTGCTTTGTTCTTTTGCTCTGTGGGTTTTCTGTGCACTGCCCTCTTTGCTCAGTCGGGCTGTTTTCATCTCTGTCTTGTTATTTTAGTTTCCTTTTGCATGCATACTCAGTGGCTCACTCCTGTCTGATTCATTGCTACCACATGGGGTGTAGCATGCCAGGCTCCTCTGAACTTTTAATTTCCTAGGCAAGAGTACCTACTGGAGTGGGTTGCTATTTCCTACTCCAGACAGTCTTTCTGACCCAGGGATCAAGCTCATATCTCTCGCATCTCCTCCTTTGGCAGGTGGATTCTTTACCACTGTGCCAACTGGGAATCCATAGTTCCCTTTATATCACCTTTATTTCTATTCCCTATTGATGTAGTCTATCCTCACACTCTCAGTAGAATAAGACTTATCTCCTTAAAACTACTGACGGCCCCTCATGTTTTTGACATTAGGAACGTGCTCTTCATTTACTCAGTTGTTGCTTCACTGTCTAGGCACACTGGGTCACATTTTTCAAAAATTCAGTGCTTTGCACTGTTGGCCAAATAAGTGTCTAACTTCATACACTTTATTTTTCTTGTGCTTAGAATACCCTTCCCTGGTGTCCCTGCCTGGAACAATAATGATTATCTTTAAAGATGGTGTTAAAGTTTAACCAAACACTTCCTAAGTGAGAATTGATAATACCACTATAAAACATTGATTTGTGCCCATCACATGTATTACTTTTTGAATTATTTGGGAGTCCCTTAGGTACTTTTCTATCCTTACACTATCCATCAGTTCCTGGAATGTGCAGTGTATTATTTTTTAAGAATTCTCCATGGTTTATACCTATTGAAGATCAAAAAGGCTTTTTGATGCTAATAAGGAGTGTAGTATCATATGAATTCAACATCCTTTGTTCTGATAAATAGATCACAGTTTTTGACTTTCTATAATAAAATATAGATCCTCATTGGACCATTGACATGTGGTGCTTAAGTGTCTTGTTTCACAGAATAGTTCATCTCATTACCTTGATGGTAATTAACTTCAGTTTGAAAAGTAGCTAGCTCACTAAAAATTAGGCTTTATTAAAAGTGGCCTTATTATATAAAAATATTATATAAAAATGGCCTTATTAAAAGTGATAAATATTATTACTACTCTTGTTACTATTACCATTGCTATTATACCTACTGATACTACCACTGATAATAGCTAAGGTGCTTATGTTTGCTGTGAACCATAGAGAATCTGAGCATCTTATCTGTAGAGAATGCAGAGCATCTTATCTGAGTCTTTGATGTCAAGTGAATATTTTGCTAGATTGATCTGTACGATCATGTTTATATTGTGTGTGTCATTGTAATAGAACTGCAGTTTTCCCATTCTCTACTTTGTGTTTCAGTACTGGGTGCCTTAGATTTTCACCAGTTCATCATGTTAAGAAACAAGGTCTCTGATCCTTGGCACTTCTCCCGACTCCTTCTGAAAAGCTAGTTTCAGTGTTGAGGATAAATATCTAAACATAGTGTAGAAATCTCCCAATCCTCTTCTGAGTGGGAGGGCTATTGTTTGCTCCTTTAGATGCCCTTTCCTTCTACCAGGGCATTTATCAAAACAAAATATCTCTTAGTTTGTCACTATTATGGCTTGTTCATTCTTTGAGGTCAAGAATCTCCGTTATAATTAGTAGTAGTGAGATTAACAGTAGCAACAGTAGTAGTACTAAGAATAATAGAATTCTTATTCTCAACTTGTTAATATAGCAACTGGAACTGAGTTCTGTTTGCACACATTTGAGTGGATAAATGAATGAGTGAATGCATCAGTAAATAGAGTAATACCTCAGTGGCAATTATTGTCTCCATTTTGTAGGACAGAAAACTGAGGCTCAGAGAGTTTAAGCTAAGCTTGGAATCTAGACCCCAGTGAACACTAAAATCCATTTTCTTTTTATTTAGTTGAAAATTTTCTTGAGACAACTGTAGATTCATGTGTTAATTAGGTCTTCCAGAGAAACAGAGCCAATAGCAAATGTATGGATGGATGAATAGATAGATAATCAGGGAAGAGATTGATTTTAAGATGTTGGCTCACACAGTTATGAGGCTAAAATCCAGTGATCTGGGTCCTGCCAACCAGAGACCCAGAAGAGCCAGTTTTATTAGAATCCCTAAGAGTTAAGAGAGCTGATGGTGTAGACTCTAGTCCAAGTTGAAGGCCTAAGACCAGAAACCCTGAAGGCAGAAGGAGAAGGATGTCCCAGCTCAAACACGAGGACTGACAGTGAATTCTTGCCGTTCTCAGTTCTCTTTTATCAGGCCCTTGAAGGATTGGGTGGCTCCCACTCACATGAAGGAAGGCCATTGCTTTACTCAGTCCACCAATTAAAATGCTAGTCTCTTCCAGAAACTTGCACGTGCAGACACACACACTTGGAAATAGTGTATAACCAACTGTCCAGATATCCCTTGACCCTGTCGAGTTGATACATAAGATTAACAATCTTGCATGTAGTTATAAGAAGTTATTCTGGGAAATTTCTTGTACACTTTGCCCATTTCACCCCATTGTTAAGATTTGGCAAAACTGTGGTAAATTATATCATTACTAGGATATTTGCACACCTATCTTAGGTCAAGTCTGCACACCTATCTTAGTCAAATTTCTCCTGGTTTTACTTTTACTCGTTTGAATGTGTGTATCTGGGTTATGGTCAGTTCTATACAGTTTTATCTCCTGTTTGGGTTGTTGTATCTATCACCACAGTTAAGACATTGAATAAACAGTTCCAACACCACAAGGATCCCTCATATAGACCTTTTATAACCTCACCTGCTCCCCTCTCACCTTCCCTCAGTCCCAACTTTCTGGCAGTCACTAACCTGCCATCCACTTCCAAAATGTTATATTTTCAAAATTGTCATATAAATGGAATTGTATAGCATATAATCTTTTAAACTTCTTCCAACTTAAAATATTGTGATAATTCAATAACGTAGTAGTAATAATATCCTTATATTAAAATAATTTGCTTTCAGACTTCCTTGGCAGTCCAGTGGTTAAGGCTCCACACTTCCAATGCAGGGAGGCTGGTTCAGTCCCTGGTCAGGGAATTAAGATACCACATGTCCTGAAATGTGGCCAAAAAATTAAAAACAGGGAAACAAACAAAATTTGAAAAAAAATTTTAATTTCATGTATGCATGTCATACATATCATAGGTTGGGAGGTTGTCATATTTTAGTATTTCCTCTCCATGATCTGAAGGCAGGGATTATTAAGTCTTTCTCTCCAGCTCTACCATTTCACATCTTTCCTTTTAGCACAGGCTATATAGTGCATGGGCTTCCCTGGTGGCTCAGATGGTAAAAAATCTTTCTGCAATGCAGGAGACTGGGGTTTGATCCCTGGGTTGGAAAAATCCCTTGCAGAAGGGAATGGCTACCCACTCCAGTATTCTTGCCTAGAGAATTTCAAGGACAGAGATGCCTGGAGGGCTACAGTCCATGGTGTCACAAAGAATCAGGCACAACTGACCAATTAACACTTTTTAATTTCACATAATTGATACTCAATAATATTTGTCCAAGTGATAAATAAGTTGGTCTTTGTATTTGAAATTATAAAGCTCTGTGCTTTGGGCTTATAGTGAAAATAGTATCTTTGCGTATTTGATAATCATCACTCATGTAAATTAAATATTTTTTATATTGCAATATGGGCTTCTGCAATATTGCAGATGGCGTTAATGGTAAAGAATTCACTGGCAGTGCAGGAGACATAACAAGCGTGGGTTTCATCTGTGCATAGAGAAGGAGGGATCCAGGGATCCCTGGAGGAGGACACAGCAACCCACTCCAGTATTCTTGCCTGGAGAATCGCATCGATAGATGAACCTGGCAGCTACAGTCCATAGGGTCGCAAAGAACTGGACGTGACTGAAACAACTTAGCACTCATGTACTCATATCGTAATATAATCTATAATACATAATATTTTATTATGTAGCAATTGAAGATTGTGCTTGTGGAATTTTTATAGGTACTAGAGAAATCAGTGCACCCATCCTGTTTTCACTTCCTTTCCTTAGTTATTATCTTCTATCAATGGTTAAAATTATTTCATTATAATAGGTTCAGCTCAGTCCAGTCATGTCCAACTCTTTGCGACCCCATGGACTACAGCATGCCAGGCTTCCCTGTCCATCATCAACTCCTATAATAGGTTCTGAAAGCCTAAAATTGAATTTCTTTTATTACAAATAAATATATTTTATTTATAAATAAATATATATATATTTATATATAAATATATTTTATTTGTAGTGATGTTAAAGCCTATAAAATGAATGTATTGTCATTATTATCAACATATTACTATTATTTTTGTTTTATTCTATTTTTTGTTATTAACCATTATGCTTTTTCTAGCTGGAAGTCTTTTATTTGCAAGGAATGGAGAGTCTTAATTTAACTTCATGCAAAAAGGGGTTTCTTGAACAAATGCACTTGTTAAGGAACTTGGGTGGAAAAACTTACTATCTGGGCACTTTCAGGACTGGGCAGTCTCTTCTTTCCGCCCTCTCTGTCATGGAACTTTCTCCCTTTGCACATCTGCTCCAGTTCTTTCTCCACTGGCTACATTGCTCAGATTACACTGGTCTCTTGTGTTCCTGTTCGAGCCCAGACTATCTCATGTCCGTTTTGTTTGATGTCTCCCACTTGCGTCTGGGCTTATAATCCTCAGGCTGCTGGCCAGACATCAGGTGGACTCTTTTCTCCTCAAATATTCACCACTGGTTGTGCTGTCGTGGCTGGAGAGCTGAGCGTCTGTGACGCAGAGCACTGGTCTGCCTTTTCTGCTAGGGCTTGGTGCTGGTACATTTCTGAAGATATGATCGTAGTACCTGAAGTTTTGAAGACCTCTAGTATGATGAATAAAGATGAATTTCTAGTTTCTGTTGCTGTTTTCTTGTAAGTTAGTATCAGATCATTGCTTTAAGTCTGGGAGCAGATCTGTTGCTCAGTATATACGGTTTATGATAGAAATTCTTAAGAGGAAATTAATTTATCATAAAACTATAAAAATAAAACCCTTCAGATTTAATTGTGCCTAGACTTATTTAAAAGAAAATATAAAGGATGTTTGAATATTCATTTGAAGAATGACCTTCTGATAGGAATACATTGAAGCCTTTCTTATATGACCTAAAGTTAAAAACATGAGGACATATTCTTTAAATGAGATAGAATGTTGTTGGTAACCTATCAATACATTTTTCATAAATGAGATAAGTGGATGAAGTACGGACATTGAAGTGACACCTAGTATCACTGATGCTGAAATATCTGAGGATGCTTTTCAATGGCCATGACACATGAAAGAGAATTTCACAACAGAATAGAAGAGGACTTTAGTGATGAAGAGGAAAACGAAAGAAAAATTTCCCAAAGCATATTTTCTCTTTAGATTCAAAAACTCACTTTGCAGATATGAAGTTCTGTTTATAAACCAAGAGATAAATACGATTGCCCGCTTTACATTGTCCTTGTAAGGAAATGTATGTTTGGCAAAATTGCATGCACACAGTAGACAGCTGTTCAGAATATATGCTGTAGCTTATAAGGTCAGAACAGGGTTATCTCATCTTCCTACACCAATTTCATTTGGGTGTCATGCAAGGCTTGCATACATAATGTGGATTTTTGAGGGGCTCTAAGGAGCAGGCTCATGCAAGAACAGTGAGGGTGCTTCAGAGTAGCAAAATGGCACCACCTCATAAATTGCCTAATTAGACATTTTGAAAGCTTTTCCATAACAGGATGTGTAACAGTGACCGTGGTGGTGCCAAAATGTGAGTCCTAAATGAAATGAACAGTTAATTCAACTAGAAAATGTGACAGAGCAGTTTTATCTGTGTTAAAATTTTCCAGTTTACGCTTCCACAATTTTCCAGTTTAAATTTGTACCTGAGTGTGTGTGATTTCGTCCCTCTAAATTAATCTTTACAACTGAATGCTGTATCCTAGTGTTTTATTGATTTTTTCATATTTAATTAATTTTTTCAAATACAAAAATCAATCCATTCTTTGAATTATGATATTTACCATTTGGGGGATAAACCGAACATCGTAACTGTTTTCCCGGAATGATGACAGGAAGTGCATGAGAATTTAGATCCTCTCTAAGACTTAGGTTATGCATTGTTGTTGTTTTTCTCCTTAAATCCGCTGTTGTTACTGCTCACGTTAGAAAGGAAATTGCAGGTTTAAAAAGAACTGAAGCGTGCTTTCCATACTCCGTTGAGGATTTATGTTGGCTAGCTTTCCTTTGTTCTCTTAGATTCCCTCCACCCTCCTCGCACTCTGCTCTTGTCCCAGAAGCTGGCATCTATTTGAGTCATTTGGGATGGGCCAGTGAGAGCCTAACTTGGAAGCGAAGGTGATCTGATCATTTATTTCCCTGCCTTCCTCCTCAGGTCTGGGTCCTGCCCTAATGCCTCTTGTTTTCCTAACTGCACCCCGTAACCTCTCCATCCATCAGTCTCTTGTTCCAACTGATGACACCAGTTCCTCTGCCACTTGCCCTGGTCCCTGAACTCTTCTTTGAGGTCTCCCTATACCTCACTCACAACTTTGTAATTAGTCTCTTTGTAAATAAGGTGTTATCTTCATTTGTGTGTACCATCTGTATCCTGTGGGAACCATGGGGAGAAACTGATTCTGCTTAGTGCAGACTGCCCTGGGAATCCAGTGAGACAGGAAATGGTGAGATTATTGCATAAGTGACTTCCCTGGTGGCTCAGACAGTAAAGAATCCACCTGCAGTTCAGGAGACAGACCTGAGTTCAATCCGCAGGTTGGGAAGATCTCCTGGAGAAGGGAATGGCAAGCCACCCCAGTATTCTTGCCTAGAGAATGCCGTGGACCAAGGATCCTGGTGGGCGACAGTCTATGGGGTTGAAAAGAGTCAGACATGACTGACCAACTAACATACATTGCATAAGTACCAAAAATGTATCCTATTTGGATTCTGGCCTTAGAATTCAGAGTGAGAGTCTGTTATTTAGCTTCAGTCTTGACCTTTGGAGAGCCAAAATGATGAAGCTCTGTTTGGTATCATTTCCCGTAAGCCTGATCTTGTATGCAATCAGTAATTGTGTAAACACACTGGACTCGATCTAAGTAGGATTAGTATATCAAAATTAGCCATGTCATTGAATGTATTCTTATTCTCACTCTTCAAATTTATTAAGCTCTCTAAATTTATACTGAAATAAGTGTCTCCTTTGTTTTGTGTTGAGATACCATAAAGCAATGTGGAACTGTAACTGTCTTGTAGCAAAAATATGACACTATGTTAAATAATAATAAAGTGCTTTTAAATTGTATATGAAATTAATAGCTTTCAAATCGTTAAATGTGACCCAGATTAGCAATCAATAGAGATATTAAGGAAGTTCATCACCCAGATCATTTCAGAAAAGCATTGCATCCTTTTCAAGCCTAACATGTGTCAATAAAACTTTAAATAATGCAAAGCCAGAATAATAGATATTGGATTATCCCCAAATTGTGATTCATATTGAATTTCTTGATTCATATCTATTAATGTCTATGCTATTAAATGAAATTATCTTCAAGATTATTCTTTGAATACAGATTTTCTTTCTATAAACAAAGAAAAAAATTGTGTTAGAATTCTTCTCATTTCGAGAATGTTAAAAGCAGAATGGCAATGTTGTTACCTCAAGCTTTCATATGAGAGGAAAACTCTGAATCAAATATAACTACCCCTGGATTCATTGGAAAAGACCCTGATGCTAGGAAAGATTGAGGGCATCAGGAGACAAGGGCAACGGAGGATAAGATGGTTGGATGGCATCATCGACTCAATATACATGAGTTTGAGCAAACTTCAGGAGATGGTGAAAGACAGGGAGGCGTGCTGCAGTCCAGGATCAGTCACAATGTGACTGATCCTATTTGTTTTATAGAAAACAAATCCTATTTGTTTTATAGAAAACTTTCCCTAGTAGAATTTTGCAATTTTCAATGTTCTGATGCATTTGCAAGTATAACTGCTTATTTTGGCCAGAAAACTTCGATGAGCTTTTTCTCTTCCTAAAGTATCTATCCCATCTGCTGGCTGTTAGTGGCAATCAAAGCCACATAAAGAATCACATTAAAAACCACCACTTTTTTTTTTTTCATGTTAGTTCCCCAAGATGCTCTCACTACAGATATGAATGCGGCAAGGCTGAATATTTCTGTGAACATCGATTTCTAACTGTAGCTGTGCCAGAAAAAATCTGTTTGAAACTGGGATTTAAGCATGGATACCCTGACATCTAAAACAACTGTTCTCTGATTTTCCATCATTTTTCTCTATGTTTATTTCTTTTAGTTATTGTGTCTCTGTCCCATCCATCCTCCTCTGAGATCTATCGCTGCTTTTTTGCAGTGTATTTAAGCTGTCTGTCTATGTGTTTCTGAAGGTCCACTGATTACATTTGAATGGTAAAACATGATAATATCTCTTCTCCTGAATTTGTTAGTATATCTCCTGTGTACTTTAAATTGCAGCTCCTAGTTTTATTTTTTATTTATTTATTTTTTTGTTTTTGTTTTTAATTTTAATTTTTTAGTTTGTTTTGCTTTACAATACTGTATTCATTTTGCTATACATTTACAATGCTCCTAGTTTTAAAATGGCCATCCTGTTATATATTTTAACCATCTTCTTAAACAGAAAATGAACACTCAAAAGTCTATAAATGTCAGTGCGGTAATAGCAGCAATGTCAACAGTGAATGAGCAGGGATGGGAGGATTGAAGGAGGGGTGTAAACTGCTCCTGACCCTCAGCACCTTTGTACTCCAGATCTGATCTGAGCACTAGAAGCTTCAGCAGCTGCTGGAAGCTTGTCTGAAATAGAGTCTCAGGTCATACTCCAGATGTACTCAGTCAGAGTTTGCCGTTCATGATTTCATGCCTGACGTGTGTACCCATTGGGCTTCCCAGGAGGTGCCAGTGGTAAAGAACCCACCTGTCAATCTGAAGGAGACAGAAGAGACGTGGGTTCAATCCCTGAGTTGGGAAGGTCTCCTGGAGGAGGGCATGGAAACCCACTTCAGTATTCTTTCCTAGAGAATCCCATGGACAGAGGAGCCTGGTAGGCTATGGTCCATAGGGTCACAGAGTTGGATACAACCGAAGCCACATAGCATGGACACATGTGTATACTCATTAGAGATAAACGAACATTGCTTTTTTCTCTCTTGTTTATTTTTGTCTTCCTTTCTATTCTCAGATCACCTGAATTTTTTGTATTTAAGATATGTGAATTTTTAATTGCTATAGTTATAATTTAAAAAAAAATTATCCAGTGTAGTTTTATTTTTAATTGTTTTCCTTTTTCTAGCATTTTCTGTACCAAGAATGCAAGTTGAAAGTATCATTAAGTCTGGGAGGCTACCAGTTTGCCAGTTGTTCTGAAACATGCTGCCAGTAACTGTGGCAGCCTTAATCTTGTATTGCCTGGAAACAGTAATATCTACAAATATAAGTAAAACTAAAGGGAAGTTGCTCAGTCATATCCAACTCTTTGCAACCCCATGGACTGTAGCCCACCAGGCTCTTCCATCCATGGGATTCTCCAGGCAAGAGTACTGGGATGGGTTGCCATTTCACTCATGGTAAAAACTCAAGTATTGTCATCAGTAAATATGCCAAGCCTGATTTAGTTTTTAATAAATGCCATGAGTTCCCTTTACCTATAATGCCACCTGCTGTCATCACACCCCCAACAGTATTATATTCATAGTTGTTTTGAAAGTCATTCAGTCGTGTCTGACTGTTTGCAGTCTCATGGACTATAGCCTTCTAGAAGCCTCTGTTCATGGACTTCTCCAGGAAAGAATACTGGAATGGGTTGCCATTCCCTTCTCAGGGGGTTCTTCCTGACCCAGGGATTGAACACAAGTCTCTTGCATTGCAGGCATTTTTTTTTTTTTTAAATGCCTGAGCCACCAGGGAAGCCCATTATATTTATAGAGCAGCTATGAATACAGTGACCCTTTCAGAACCAAGGTGAAGCCATCAGTTCCTCCATAGGCTTCTATTGTCCTCAGGGATAAAAGCCAGCACCTTGCAAACTTGTTGAAAGGCTCTCTCACACACACACAAAAGAAAGGCTCTCACTTCCGTTTCTCTCTTAAAAATCTATGTCCTGTTACCTGGCATGTTGACTATTCAGCCACCCAGGAAAAATTTTAATGCTCTCCACTCTGGTACGTATGTGGCTTGCCCTAGGCCTACCCCAGCACTGTTCAGTTTGTTTTTTGTTTTTTTCTTTTACCATGAGAGCGTCTCTGATGAAAACCGGAAACAATAACCCCTACTCCTCATCCCAATACTCCTTTTATGCCTTTCCTCCAGATCATTTGCCATCATCTGACTTCTGTGAGTTGTTTTATTTGTTTATTCCCAGTCTCACACTACTGGAATGTTGGTTCTGTGGAAGAAGGGGCTTTCGGTCTTTTATTCATGCTATATCCGCAGTAGGTTCATAGCAGTACAGGTGGTGTGAATGGATTACATTCTTGCTTAAAAATTATGTGACACTACTTACTTATCTATAAATTTTTGGTTTGTTTGATAATAGTATACAGTTGAGGATGATTTTATTATGTAAGTATATGTAATGAAAGCTATGATTAAAGTCTTTTTTTTTTTTAATCCTCTGGATTTTCAGATACACCATATATCTGCAGGTTATTTACTCATCTGTGATCTCGGAAATTTTACAACTATATTAACTTATTTCCCAAAGTGTCTATAGCATAATATCTATAATCAGGGAGTGCATGACATTTTCTTTAACAAAGTTATTTTAAATTGTGAATGCCAATCATTAATTATCAACTCTTCTAAATTAAATCACTAAACTGTAATTTATTATTTGGTTTGAACACAATGCAATTTAAAATAAAATAAAAAATGCTACATAAAAAAAAATCAGTTATCCTTAGGAAAGAATTTTCTTTCCTAAACCAGTGTGTCAGTGCAAATGACCTTATATAACTGCTTTTTGAAACTTTTTGTTGAAAATAATAAATATGATTTCTACTACTACTCACTCATCATTCTGAGAAAAACAATTGAACCTGTGTGTTTCTTTCCTCAAGTGCACTATTTAGCCTCACAATTATCTGGCCTGAAAAGATGACTCTCAATAGAATATCTTAAAACGGACAGTGTAATTCATTACTATAATTAAGTCTTAAAGTTCAGGAAATGATGTCTTTTTAAAACAGCCTTTAAATATTTTCCTTTACACAAGACCTTTTGAATAGTGTACACAGGAACGTGGAGAAAGTTAGTATTCACTTATGCATTCTCCATTAATTAGGGAATGGTTTTCAGATACTTCTTTTAATGCATAAAAGAGGGCCTAACAAACTAGGTGCTCAACAAATATTTGATTATTAACAAGTGAATCAATTGAAAACTGATTTTATCCTAGACATATTTGCATATATAGGATGTGTGAATTCTTACACTGAATTTTCAGTGATAGGCGAGGAACTTGCCTATGATGGAAATGGTTTGCTGATGCTGTATATAAAATGGAATAAGTGTTTGGTAGGAGGTCCCTTGACTAAGAGTTAGTTAAAATGTACTCCTCATAGCACTGGTAAATATTTCCATTTAGTATATAAACAAAATTAAAGGGGGGAAAGTTTTAAATTACCATTGAACCTATTTTAATGACAGAATATTTCATGGATTTTTAATAACTTCTTTTGTATTTTAATATAATTATTAAACATAATTTTGAATATTTAACCTTTTTATACTACAAAATATATGACTAGGCTAGAAGAATTTATCGTATTAGTAAATTAGTTAATTTTACCTTATAGATTTAGTGGAAATATTCATTAGTGTATATAGTTTGTTTCATTTTACAAATAATGACATCTCTTGATAACCCACCCACACTGTTGCTAGTAGAAGACACAAATATGAGTATCATTTCTTCAGATTCTAATAGAGGTATGAGATTAAGTGAACATGAATTAGTAGACATAATATTTCTACTTTAAAGTGGAAAAATATGGAAGTATATAGGAAAGATATATATTGGAAAATCTGGAATAGGACCTTGACTTCCTTGAGTCTCACCTAAGCTATCTATTTTGTGTAACTAATAATTGCATCTTATTGACATGCTTCAGTTATTGAACTGATATATAACTCAGTTAATGTATAATAGAGGATAACACTTTATTTATACTTGTTTATAAATATGTATATAAATATTTATTCAATATTTATATAAAATACAAAAACAGAAATAACAGTGTCAGTTAGAACTCTTCCACAGGATTTTTGTAGCAATGAGTAGGATATCAATGAATTGATATCACTTGTAGCTTTCATAACTTTTAAATAACTTTCTGTAACTTTATGAAGTCCAGAGATACAGGAAATACAAGGATAAGAGGAAGATGAGGAAGACAGGTGGTCATATTCAAGAAAATCAATTGATAGAGATAATGAATTGGGTGAAGGCTTAAAATGTTTAAGTGCAGGCATAAGGTACAGATCTTCCATTATCAAGACTGTTTCTGCTAAAAAAAACTATTTGGGTGTCCTTGGTGGCTCAGTTGGCAAAGAATCTGTCTGGAATTCAGGAGACCCAGATTCAGTCCCTGGGTGTGGAAGATCCCCTGGAGAATGAAGTGGCAACCCACTCCAGTATTCTTGCCTGGAAAATTCTATGGACCGAGAAGCCTGGCAGGCTACAGTCCGTAGGATAGGAAAGAGTCAGACACAATTTAGCTACTAATCCACCACCATCTCCCATTAAGGTACAAAAACTAAATAGACTAAGATCCTGCCAACTGCCTGCTGACATCATTTTGCCTCTTTACTCTCTCCTTCTCCAGAATAGCATACCTGTCTTTTGCAAACTGCCTCTCCATCTTCCCTAGTTAGGGATCCAAGTGACATATAGATGTTTGTGGACACTGTCACCAGTCTAGAAATGGACATATCCTATAAACTCATCTAATCAGTGTGAAGCTTTCCACAGTGATAAAGAATAAGCTCAGTGATAAAGAATCTCCCTGCCAATGAAGGAGGGACAGTAGAGACAGTTTCAATCCCTGGGTTGGGAAGCTCCTTTGGAGTAGGAAATGGCAACTGACTCCAGTATTCTTGCCTGTGAAATCCCATGGACATAAGAGCCTGGTGGGCTACAGTCCATGGGGTCTCAAAGAGTTAGACACAACTGAACATGCACACACTTCACCACAATGTACCACCTATCATTGTTAAAAAGATATTTCAAAGGGAAAATGGCAGAGAAGAGCCTGTTACTCTTTGGATCATGGGCTAATAGGTATACATGAAAAATTCTATAGATGACCCTTTAAGGAAAACAAACAAAAAGAAAAATAAAATTCCCGATTTTGCACAGGTCCCCACTCCATTAGTTTTCTGTTTCACACTACCTTTCCCTTTATGAGGTTACATGAGCCAATAATTTCAGTTTAGACTGAAACTACATTTATTCTCTAATTCTCAGCCTGACTAATGCATCTTCTGTGGTAAGAGCACCTCTTGGAAATACTGTTTGAGGTCACATTATATAGTAGGATGGGCTCTACTGAACCCACAGTTTAAGATACTGAGGAAATAGGAAACAAATGTAATATAGGAAATTGAAATGTAAAGATTAAAGGATGCTAGAAGGCATCAAGTTCAGTATCCGTTATTATGGATAATGAAACAAAAATACCCACAGTATTTTATTTTCAGTAAACAATGACCCAGCTCATTCAACTAGCAAATCATCATATTCAGTCTCAGATCTGGAATCCCACAACTTTTCATAGAAAGCTGCTCCTTTCAGAACTCTTGGTCCAACAGGAGTCTGAAACCAAGTAAAAAGGAGACAAGCATGATCAAGCTTTGTCTTCTGCTTAGATCTTAAGCCATCAAGGTCTGCTATGCTTATTTCTTTCCTATTTTTTTATTTATTATTATTATTTTACTTTACAATTCTTTAAGGGTTCTAGCTTGGTTTCTGACCATGATTCAGGGAGTGGTTGTTTAATATTTCAGTTCAATACCTGTCTCTTTCTTTCCAACCTGACAGTCAAACTCTCTTCTCTTTTCTTTCCCTTTTGGCTTTGGTTTGGGATGCACTTATGGATCTTTCTCTGAATCAGAAACTGTCCCATGGTCTCGGCTCTAGGTCTGCCCCTAGGACTGTGTGGGTGTCAGGGAGAAGAGAGACTCAAGCAAATACTGTGTAGTGGCCTTGTCTGTAGGAATAATTTGAGTCATGCAAAATCAGCATATCAGGACAATTCTAGTGAATCAGTCTGGCACAGTTTCACAAAAGAATTTCTACACTGGTCAGTGAGAGTAAGCTGCTCATCAAGCCATCCTCCTCCGGAAACTTCCTGGGTCCCTAGAAGATCCCAGAGATACAGTGTTCAAAGATCTTAAGGATATCAGTAGCTGTTCAGTTGCTTCAGTCATGTCCAGCCCTTTGTTACTCCATGGACCATAGCCCGCCAGTCTCCTCTGTCCATGGAATTCTCTAAGCAAGAATACTGGAGTGGGTTTCCATGCCCTCCTTCAGGGTGAGGATATAAGATTGATCCCTTAAACAGGTTGGAAGAGAGCATCATGATACAGAGAAATATAGGAATGAGACCTATATAGGTCCAGGTCTTAGCTTAGGGAATCTCATCCAAGCACTCCTGGGTCTGCTAGACTCAGGCAAGTAGACAAACAAAAATAAAAGAACTTAAGAGTTTCCAAGGAGGCATCAGAAATCATACAGCCCTCTGTTGTGCAGGAGTTAATTAAGGATTCCTCTTCACCAATCTGAGAAGTCTGAGGGAGATATGCTTTACTTGCTTGTTCCTGTTCTTCCACTCCAGTTATGGGTTTTAACCCCATCCTCAAACCTTCTGATATTTTATGTCTGTGAATAATTGCATTGGCATCTGTGCATTACCCAAACAGAGATCCTGAAATCATCTGCTATTCATTCCCCTACCTAAACACAATCCGTCAACAAATCATGCAGATTTGATCACTTAAAATAAAATTATCTTGGACATCATCCACTAGGTTCTGTCTTAACAGCCTCAATTGTGTACCATACTCTCATGTTGTAATCATTTCATGATAGTTCCCATCCATTCCACTCCCTCTTCTAGAAAGAGTCCCTCTTTTAAAATTGTAAGTATGGTTATACCACCTTTTTTCTGCTTATAATCAATTTAGTGACTTTTCATTAATTTGGGGATTAAGTATAAACACTGTGATAATTCTCTTATTTTGATTTGCTTCTACATTGACTCATCTTTACCATCTCTCCACCCAGTAGTGTCTGTCTCTGTGACTGATGTTGCCTCTAGGTTCCCAATTGCTGTCCTTACTTCATTTCTTTGTAATTCTACCATTTCCACTTTCGTTGCCTAGAATGTTCTTACCATCTTCTTTACTTCTTTGTTTCATTTATAATATAATTTCCTCAAAGAGGGGTTTCTCTCAAGAAAATATCTCTAAATGGGTCAAATGCCTTTTCTCTAAGCTCTTACTCCATTCTGTAGTTTTTCTTTGTATGTTTATTTTTGGAGATTTGTTTACATCCCTTCCCTTATGTTTATCAACTCTGTGAGAAGAGATCTTGTGCCTCATTTTGCCACAGACTATAATATATGATCCCTGGATTTGTGACTGGCTGTAAAGTTTGCATATTGAAAAAAAGCCACAACTTGAAAATTGAAATTTGTTAACAGATAACAATGAAATTCAAATGTTCATTGTCAAATATATATGCACACATTTGAAGGTGATTTATAGAGAAATTGAATTGTTTTAAAAGCATACAAATAGCAAAGAAATCAATAATTAGATTGGTGAAAAAATAAATGTACTTAGGAAGAAGATGGAAACAAACTATAAAAGAGTCTTCAAGAAGGGTAATAGAATGATAATTCTAAACTTTTTGGGCATTTTTTGTTATCTTAAAGATAAGGAATATGCTCTATCATTAAGTATGCTGCTGCTGCTAAGTTGCTTCAGTCATGTCTGACTCTGTGTGACCCCCATACACGAGAGCCCACCAGGCTCCCCGTCCATGGGACTCTCCAGGCAAGAACTCTGGAGTGGGTTGCCATTTCCTTCTTCAATGCACGAAAGTGAAAAGGGAAAGTGAAGTCGCTCAGTTGTGTCCAACTCCTAGCGACCCCATGGACTGCAGCCTACCAGGCTCCTCTGTCCATGGGATTTTCTAGGCAAGAGTAGTGGAGTGGGATGCCATTACCTTCTCTGATCGTTAAGTATAACTCTTCTGAATAACCTAATATTTAAAATTTCAAATGTATTTCAAAAGCTGAGATTTGGATGAATCAACATTTAGAGTCATTTTATGAGTTTCATTTATTTCAGCATTTCTAAATTTGTTCTCAGAATGAATGAATATAGTGCTTTGTTTGAATTTTAAAAATCATATATTTTACAAGGTAGCTCTCTGCAAGGATAGTAGGCATGGTATTAAAGGCTTATATATAGATGTAAGTGAACATGTGTACAAACAATTCTCAAAGGGTATATTAACTATAAAGATTTAAGAAAATTCAAATTAAACACTTCTAATTGGCNGGATGCCATTACCTTCTCTGATCGTTAAGTATAACTCTTCTGAATAACCTAATATTTAAAATTTCAAATGTATTTCAAAAGCTGAGATTTGGATGAATCAACATTTAGAGTCATTTTATGAGTTTCATTTATTTCAGCATTTCTAAATTTGTTCTCAGAATGAATGAATATAGTGCTTTGTTTGAATTTTAAAAATCATATATTTTACAAGGTAGCTCTCTGCAAGGATAGTAGGCATGGTATTAAAGGCTTATATATAGATGTAAGTGAACATGTGTACAAACAATTCTCAAAGGGTATATTAACTATAAAGATTTAAGAAAATTCAAATTAAACACTTCTAATTGGCAAAATTTCCACAGGGACATTCATCTTAATCAGTGAATAATGAAGAATATTGGTTCATATTAGAGGCATAATTGTTGACTTCTAAAGGAGTTTTCAGTTTATCTGAACATTAATATTCACTATTAAAATGGAATTAGTTCATTAGCTTTCTCTATATAGATTTATTAACCAACAGTTTATTAGTTAAACATGTTCACTCTTCTGAAGTACTACTGTTCTTTTGCATGTCTTGAGAAATATAAAGTCAATTCTGGTTATGTCTGTGTTTTAAAAAATAAAATGTATACCAGTTCTAAAATAAAAGTGCAACTTTATTCTTAATAATTATAAATCAATAGATAGATTCCTTTGAAAAGCTTGTATGTTCTGTAATCTTTTCATTTGGAGGGGATTTAGTTTTGGTGCAAATCACATTAGGGAACCACTAGTCACAGGGAAATAAATGAATCTATATATAAAACTCGATACATTGAAACACTAGTATAACTCATGATTAGTTGTGTTAAGTATATAAAATATTCTAAATATTTTTTCAGCCACATATCTATGTATACAGTTAATTATATCATTTTAGAAAAAGATAAGGAAAAAATTTGTGGAGTATGAAGAATTTTGTGTCCCACAACTAAACATGGAATTAAAAATGGAGATTTTTTTTAAGTTTTTAAGGAAGAAAGGCTGATAAGAAATTCTTAAATATGCCTCTTTCTACAAGAAGTGAAGATTTTGTGTGGCTGTGAAAATATAAATACTAGCAAAGTATTAAAAAGAAAAATATCAGTAAATAAGAAATTATTAAATACTTGAATATTAAAGAAAGTCATCATGTTAGTTTTTATTCTT
Source organism: Neotragus moschatus (assembly GCA_006410615.1). NCBI lineage: Eukaryota > Metazoa > Chordata > Mammalia > Artiodactyla > Bovidae > Neotragus > Neotragus moschatus. Next base: position 1,575,228 of record SJYA01000097.1, on the reverse strand, counting down.
CAGATTTTATACAAGATCATCTTTCCCATAGTATCTTTCAGAGAGGTGTAATTTATTTATCTTTAATCTAACACAGTATCTGACATATTGTAGTATGACTCATTAAGAGCTGACTGTTGAATATTACATTTTCCCAACAGAAATTCACAGATATACTTTTTAAAATAAGTAGCAGTTAAGAGACAAGAAACTAATGAGGCTGATACATATCAAAGACAACAATAGTAGAACATCTGTGAGCAACAGAAACAAATCTTAATTATCCATTGGGAATATCCATGGAGATTTTTTATTTCCCCCCGCGCTTTGTCTTTATCTTACCAAAAACTCATTACCTACTTCTATTAATTTTATTTAATACATGAGATAACAATACCACAGATCTTTATCAACAAGCATCCTTGCCAAGTTGCTTGCATTTTCTTTATCTCAAAATAGATAAGATGTTGACTTTAAATGTTTTAATTTGCCTCCTTTTAAGTTTTCAAGTTTTTAATATGGATTTGTTTTTATATTTTCACTGAATCCAATGTTAATAATATCTTAAAGTGCTTATAGGCAGTCCTCATATTTCAAAGTGGGGCAAAATCGTAAAAGTGACAGCACAAGCTGAAACTGTGTAAACAAGTTGATGGAAAGTTAGAATTGTTCTGTGACATTTAGAAATTTTGGTCAAAACATCTAGCATGTCACTCTTGGTCATAAATGCATAAAGAGATGAAAAACAGTAAAACTACTATTTATTTATTATATAGTAGTTTCAAACTTTAGGCATATTGAGAATTAAAATGATTTCCTTCTTTGTAAAAACACTTAGCCAGAATTGTTTGAGCAGTGCTTGCCTTATCATTGTATAATTTATAGTTAATATCAAAGGCAAACATCTTTTATTTGCCTTGGCAGATTGTTATATTTCTTTTAAAGATTGGATCAGATTTCAACATTTTATTCTTTGCTCTTTCAATATTGTTAAGTATCTCCAGGAGTTTGTTGTTGTTGTTGTTTTCCTTCTTCTTTTTGAATGTGGTATTTTCATTGGCATCATTTCCTCTGGAATGTTTTCATTCCTTTTGTCACAATTGGTTTATTCTTTTGTGATGATTTTGCTTTAACTAAGTTCTTTTATCTTTGAACTGAATCTCAGTTCAGTTCAGTTCAGTCCAGTCACTCAGTCGTATCTGACTCTGTGACCCCATGAATTGCAGCATGCCAGATCTCCCTGTCCATCACCAACTCCCAGAGTCTACCCAAACACATGTCCATTGAGTCGGTGATGCCATCCAGCCATCTCATCCTCTGTTGTCCCCTTCTCTTCCTGCCCCCAATCCCTCCCAGCATCAGGGTCTTTTTCAATGAGTCAACTATTTGCATGAAGTGGCCAAAGTATTGGAGTTTCAGCTTCAACATCAGTTCTTCCAATGAACACCCAGGACTGATTTCCTTTAGAATGGACTGGTTGGATCTCCTTGCAGGCCAAGGCACTCTCATATGTCTTCTCCAACACCACAGTTCAAAAGCATTAATTCTTCCGAGCTCAGCTTCCATCACAGTCCAACTCTCACATACATACATGACTACTGGAAAAACCATAGCCTTGACTAGATGGACCTTTGTTGGCAAAGTAATATCTCTGCTGTTGAATATGCTATCTAGGTTGCTCATAACTTTTCTTCCAAGGAGTAAGTGTCTTTTAATTTCATGGCTGCAGTCACCATCTGCAGTGATTTTGGAGCCCCCGAAAATAAAGTCTGACATTGTTTCCACTGTTTCCCCATCTATTTGCCATGAAGTGATGGGACCAGATGCCATGATCTTCATTTTCTGAATGTTGAGCTTTAAGCCAACTTTTTCACTCTTCTCTTTCACTTTCATCAGGAGACTCTTTAGTTCTTCTTCACTTTCTGCCATAAGGGTGGTGTCATCTGCATATCTGAGGTTATTGATATTTCTCCTGGCAAAATTAATTCCAGCATGAATTGAATTTAGAACCTCTTAAAGCATGGTGATATCAACACCCCAAAGTCAGTCATTTCTTCTGTAACTCCATTTATGTTTAACTTTAATTTCACTTCCAATATTATAACTTGTGAGTTCTTCCTTAATCTTTCTTGTTTGTTATCCATTTCTGTTAAAAGTCATGTGATTACATCACTGGGAGACAAAGAAGCAATACAGTCATTGATTTTGCTCTTGGCGCGTAAACTGAACATTTGATTGACAATGATCAATCACTAACAGACTATGAAGAAGTGACATTACTGGCCAATGGTCGTGATAGGCATCTATTATTTATAAAGTAATTTCAGTTCAGTTCAGTTCAGTCGCTCAGTCATGTCTNGTCATTGATTTTGCTCTTGGCGCGTAAACTGAACATTTGATTGACAATGATCAATCACTAACAGACTATGAAGAAGTGACATTACTGGCCAATGGTCGTGATAGGCATCTATTATTTATAAAGTAATTTCAGTTCAGTTCAGTTCAGTCGCTCAGTCATGTCTGACTCTTTGCGACCTCATGAATCCCAGCACGCCAGGCCTCCCTGTCCATCACCAACTCCCGGAGTTCACTCAGACTTACGTCCATTGAGTCAGTGATGCCATCCAGCCATCTCATCCTTGGTCATCCCCTTCTCCTCCTGCCCTCAATCCCTCCCAGCATCAGAGTCTTTTCCAGTGAGTCAACTCTTTGCATGAGGTGGCCAAAGTATTGGAGCTTCAGCTTTAGCATCATTCCTTCCAAAGAAATCTCAGGGCTGATCTTCTTCAGAATGGACTGGTTGGATCTCCTTGCAGTCCAAGGGACTCTCAAGAGTCTTTTCCAACACCACAGTTCAAAAGCATCAAGTCTTTGGCACTCTGCCTTCTTCACAGTCCAATTCTCACATCCATACATGACCACAGTAATTTGAGTAATTCCAAACTAGACCAAATTATATAATTTATGCAACAGTCAATGTATCACAGTGACAATATACTCAACCATGGTGTGGGAATTGCTTTTATTTAACTAAACTCTGATAATCAAAAGTCATGCACCTTCAACTGTGAAAAGGGCGGGTACTTGCATTTTTATTATTTAGTATAAATGTTGATTATTTTATTGCTTGTGTGTACACATGTAAAATTATTCAATTTTTAAAACACTGAGACATCACCATAACGTCTCATAGGGTTAATATTTTAAATATAGAACTTCTGTATTTTAAATTGCATATAGATTTCAGTATATGATCCTGTATATATTGCAATAAGTTGAGCACAAAATAGACATCAGTTGAGTAAACAGAAATAAGCCTATTTGGCTGTTTCAAGCCAACCAGGACCAGCGTCTGCAAGGAAGATTCTGAAGCTCTGTAGATCCAGACCCTTTTATACCAGAACCCTCATTATTTACCAGACCTGTAGGATTGATTCATTCTAACCAAAAGAACAAAAAAGTAGTTAATATGCCAAATAAAATGTGTGAATTGAATATCATGAACATAACCGTGAATCGAATGAAAGTTGTCACAGTGGATTTATAATACATTCTTTTGCAGATAGGAATCTCAGCTCTACTATCAGGTGATAACTTGGTGGGCTTGGAGTAAGAACTAGAATTAGAGGGAAAGGGAGTACATATTCCCATTGACTGAGGCCCTTGAGAGGCACTGTTGTGCAGTTCCTCAGTCGTGTCTGCCTCTTTGCGACCCCTTGGACTGCATCATGCCAGGTTTCCCCGTCCTTCACTGCCTCCCAGAGTTTACTCACGTTCATGTCCATTGAGTTGGTGATGCCATCCAACCATGTGCCTGATACCTAAAAGCACGTATTCTACAGCAGTGTATCCCAGTATGGTAGCCATTACCCACATATGACTATTGAACACTTTAGGTATTGTTAGTACACATTCGGGTGTGTTGTAAGTGTAAAATAGATTCTGAAGTTTGAAGACAACTATGAAATATAATGTAAAAATCTCATTAGTCATTTTGGTATTGTTCATATGGTTTATAATTGCTCATAATAAACCAATATTATTAAGATATATTGATTTAAATTAAATGCATTATCAAAAGAAATTTCACCTGTTTTTAAGCAGTTTTTTCAGTGTGACTACAGAGAGTTTAAGATTGTGTCTTATGACTCTCTTTATGTTATTAGGTAGCACTGCCCAAGAGCCAGAACCGATAGGTTCAAATCCCAGCTTCATGATATGCTTGGGTGATATTGGACCTGGCGCTTCAAACCTTTATTCTTAAGCTTCCTTATCTTTCAAGTGGAGAAAATAATAATTTTTAGAAAGTGTAAAGCTACATGAAAATAGGTACAAAATATTAAGCACTTAAATATTTACCTAGCATTTAGTTAAGTACTTTTCCTTAGTTATTATAGTATTAATGGTTATAGATAATTTATTAAACATATTCTATATTTGAACTCTTTTGCAGTTTTGCTTCCTTACAGTCAGCATCATTTACTCTTTCTAGACAGATTGCTGTATAATTGGGTTAGATTACACTTTCTTTACATCAGCCAAATCAAGGCATGTTTTCCTAGGAACACATATAGGACTGTTGACAGGGAGTTGAAACAAAGGCAGTTTCATCACCAACATATTTTTATTTCATCATGAACATATTTGCACACTGTATCTTTTCAGTTTACTTGTATTAGTGGCTAATTGTATCCATTGTATGAGTGTTTTAGTTATTATTATTTTATATATAATTAAAATTATTATTATATAACAATTTAATTATTACTTGCTTTAGCTGGAGTAGCTTTTTCTCAGATTGTTGCCAAATAAAGGTTGCTGTTTCCTTAACTAAGAAATGATTAAAATACTTTATTATTTATTACCAATAAAAGTAGATTATATACATATTACATGGAATTTTATGTGTAAGTGCCGGGGAGCCTGGTAGGCTGCAGTCCATGGGGTCACTAAGTCAGACACGAATGAGCAACTTCACTTTCACTTTTCACTTTCATGCACTGGAGAAGGAAATGGCAACCCACTCCAGTGTTCTTGACTGGAGAATGCCAGGGACAGGGGAGCCTGGTGGGCTACCGTCTGTGGGGTCGCATAGAGTCAGACATGACTGAAGCAACTTAGCAGCAGCTGTGTTTGCTTTGCTTAGTCACTCAGCCATGTCCGACTCTTTGCAACCCCATGGACTGTAGCCTGACGGGCTCCTCTGTCTATGGGGATTCTCCAAGCAAGGGTACTGGAGTGGGCGCCCATGTCCTCCTTCAGGGGATCGTCCCAACCCAGGGATTGAACCCAGGTCTCTTGCATTGCAGGCAGATTCTTCACCGTCTAAGCCAGCAAGGAAGAATGTATGTTGTTCTGTGTTTCCTATTAAAGTGCAGAACTAACTATAAGTCTTCTATAGACCAGAGAAGCTTATAGGTTATAAGGTCATAAGTTTATTGACTGAAAAATTTAACCTTCTTAGATATATTATTTGCAAACTATTTTCGTATGGAAATGATTTTGAAATATAGTTGGATTAACTAGACTCCTATGGTTAAAAAAGGATAAATTTATATGTATTTCTGTCACTATTGTTCACATATCTAGAGAAAACAACTCCTTTAGATATATCTGATGTTTTCCTCATCATGAGTTATGGGCCATATATCAGTTTCCTAGTCTGTGTTTTATTTAATGATCAGTACTCCTGCAGGTTGAATAATCATAATCCAAAATAGTTGTTCTTCAAAATACAGGCTTCCAATTACATGACTTTAATATTTATATGTCCTTTTCAGTTCAGTTCAGATCCGTTGTTCAGTTGTGTCCAACTATTTGCGACTCCATGAATCGCAGCACACCAGGCCTCCCTGTCCATCACCAACTCCTGGAGTCGATGTACGAGTCGATGAAGCCATCCAACATCTCATCCTCTGTCATCCCCTTCTCCTCCTGACCCCAATCCCTCCCAGCATCAGAACCTTTTTCAATGAGTCAGCTCATCACATGAGGTGGCCAAAGTATTGGAGTTTCAGCTCTAGCATCATTCCTTCCAAAGAAATCCCAGGGCTGATCTCCTTCAGAATGGACTGGTTGGATCTCCTTGCAGTCCAAGGGACTCTCAAGAGTCTTTTCCAACACCACAGTTCAAAAGCATCAATTCTTCAACGCTCAGCCTTCTTCACAGTCCAACTCTCACATCCATACATGACCACTGGAGAAAACATAGTCTTGACTAGACGGACCTTTGTTAGCAAAGTAATGTCTCTGCTTTTTAATATTCTATCTAGGTTGGTCATAACTTTCCTTCCAAGGAGTAAGTGTCTTTTAATTTCATGGCTGCAGTCACCATTTGCAGTGATTTTGGAGCCCCCCCCCCAAAAAAAAAATAAAGTCTGACATTGTTTCCACTGTTTACCCGTCTATTTGCCATGAAGTGATGGGACCAGATGCTGTGATCTTCATTTTCTGAATGTTGAGCTTTAAGACAACTTTTTCACTCTCCTCTTTCACTTTCATCAAGAGGCTTTTTAGTTCCTCTTCCCTTTCTGCCATAAGGGTGGTATCATCTGCATATCTGAGGTTATTGATATTTCTCCTGGCAATCTTGATTCCAGCTTGTGCTCCTTCCAGCCCAGCGTTTCTCATGATGTACTCTGCATATAAGTTAAATAAGCAGGGTGACAATATACAGCCTTGGTGTACTTCTTTTCCTATTTGGAACCAGTCTGTTTTCCATGTTCAGTTCTAACTGTTGCTTCCTGACCTGCATATAGGTTTCTCAAGAGGCAGGTCAGGTGGTCTGGTTTTTCTATCTCTTTACTTTCACAATATCTAGGTTCATAATACAGTTTTAACAACATATTATTCTTAGTTAACTGTATGTATCTTTCATCTCAGTCAATCAGAACATGAGACTTTGGGAGAGGTTTTATTTTAGCTATGCATTTTCTTTCAGTTTGAAATATTTACATCCTGATATTGATGCTCCTTCTTTTAAAGATACCTTCCAATCCTAACTCATTCTAAATCCCATTCTATGGGCATTTAATTTATCTGTTCATATCTGATGATACACTTCATCTTGAGCTTTCTTAAGTCTAACTATACTTTATGAATTGAATTTGAGTTGTATTGGGGGAGTAAAAACTTCAAAGTATTGTAATAGGTTTGTTAAGCATGACTTCTCATGTCTGAATTCATGTTGTCTATAATTAATCAAATTATTCTCTACTAGGTGTGTGTTCGCCATGCTTTCTAAATACGTTTCCATGAGTATAATTCTACAGCAGACGTTAACCTTTGGCACTCTGTATTCATTTTCTGTTGTTCATCTTATGGTACATTCAGTCATTTTTATAGCCATTATGAACTAAAAATACTCATTCAGTAATGGAGTAGATCATTCTTTCCAGTTGAACTTACTGGTTATTATAACTGGAATTCCTGAAAGAATTTAATCTTAACTATGTCCTTAACTCTAAATTATCATAATCAATAAGTATGTGAGAAATATTTATAAAATACAATATATTTCAGGTCTTAAAAGATCATTTTACAAATTTTCAGCTTTTTGAAAATCATATATACAGAAGAAATGAGTGTCACCATAGTAACATTTATCCAAATAGAGAGAGAGGTATCATAATCAGTCCCAAGATTAAGGTATTTTGGAACTGAACTATGCAATGAGGTCTGCAAGTAATAAGAAACTATTCCAACTAAAGTAAATTTTAAAACATACCTAATTCTAAAAGTAAAGAAAATTATTCAAGGTATTTATCATATTCTAGACAGATGGCAATGGCACCCCACTCCAGTACTCTTGCCTGGAAAATCCCATGGATGGAGGAGCCTGGTGGGCTGCAGTCCATGGGGTCACTAAGAGTCAGACACGGCTGAGCGACTTCCCTTTCACTTTTCACTTTCATGCTTTGGAGAAGGAAATGGCAACCCACTTCAGTGTTCTTGCCTGGAGAATCCCAGGGATGGGGGAGCCTGGTGGGCTGCCGTCTCTGGGGTCGCAGAGAGTCGGACACGACTGAAGTGACTTAGCAGCAGCAGCAGCAGCAGCAGACAGATGGCANCCCAATACTTCCCAGCATCAGGGTCTTTTCCAATGAATCAACTCTTCACATGAGGTGGCCAAAGTATTGGAGTTTCAGCTCTAGCATCATTCCTTCCAAAGAAATCCCAGGGCTGATCTCCTTCAGAATGGACTGGTTGGATCTCCTTGCAGTCCAAGGGACTCTCAAGAGTCTTTTCCAACACCACAGTTCAAAAGCATCAATTCTTCAACGCTCAGCCTTCTTCACAGTCCAACTCTCACATCCATACATGACCACTGGAGAAAACATAGTCTTGACTAGACGGACCTTTGTTAGCAAAGTAATGTCTCTGCTTTTTAATATTCTATCTAGGTTGGTCATAACTTTCCTTCCAAGGAGTAAGTGTCTTTTAATTTCATGGCTGCAGTCACCATTTGCAGTGATTTTGGAGCCCCCCCCCCAAAAAAAAAATAAAGTCTGACATTGTTTCCACTGTTTACCCGTCTATTTGCCATGAAGTGATGGGACCAGATGCTGTGATCTTCATTTTCTGAATGTTGAGCTTTAAGACAACTTTTTCACTCTCCTCTTTCACTTTCATCAAGAGGCTTTTTAGTTCCTCTTCCCTTTCTGCCATAAGGGTGGTATCATCTGCATATCTGAGGTTATTGATATTTCTCCTGGCAATCTTGATTCCAGCTTGTGCTCCTTCCAGCCCAGCGTTTCTCATGATGTACTCTGCATATAAGTTAAATAAGCAGGGTGACAATATACAGCCTTGGTGTACTTCTTTTCCTATTTGGAACCAGTCTGTTTTCCATGTTCAGTTCTAACTGTTGCTTCCTGACCTGCATATAGGTTTCTCAAGAGGCAGGTCAGGTGGTCTGGTTTTTCTATCTCTTTACTTTCACAATATCTAGGTTCATAATACAGTTTTAACAACATATTATTCTTAGTTAACTGTATGTATCTTTCATCTCAGTCAATCAGAACATGAGACTTTGGGAGAGGTTTTATTTTAGCTATGCATTTTCTTTCAGTTTGAAATATTTACATCCTGATATTGATGCTCCTTCTTTTAAAGATACCTTCCAATCCTAACTCATTCTAAATCCCATTCTATGGGCATTTAATTTATCTGTTCATATCTGATGATACACTTCATCTTGAGCTTTCTTAAGTCTAACTATACTTTATGAATTGAATTTGAGTTGTATTGGGGGAGTAAAAACTTCAAAGTATTGTAATAGGTTTGTTAAGCATGACTTCTCATGTCTGAATTCATGTTGTCTATAATTAATCAAATTATTCTCTACTAGGTGTGTGTTCGCCATGCTTTCTAAATACGTTTCCATGAGTATAATTCTACAGCAGACGTTAACCTTTGGCACTCTGTATTCATTTTCTGTTGTTCATCTTATGGTACATTCAGTCATTTTTATAGCCATTATGAACTAAAAATACTCATTCAGTAATGGAGTAGATCATTCTTTCCAGTTGAACTTACTGGTTATTATAACTGGAATTCCTGAAAGAATTTAATCTTAACTATGTCCTTAACTCTAAATTATCATAATCAATAAGTATGTGAGAAATATTTATAAAATACAATATATTTCAGGTCTTAAAAGATCATTTTACAAATTTTCAGCTTTTTGAAAATCATATATACAGAAGAAATGAGTGTCACCATAGTAACATTTATCCAAATAGAGAGAGAGGTATCATAATCAGTCCCAAGATTAAGGTATTTTGGAACTGAACTATGCAATGAGGTCTGCAAGTAATAAGAAACTATTCCAACTAAAGTAAATTTTAAAACATACCTAATTCTAAAAGTAAAGAAAATTATTCAAGGTATTTATCATATTCTAGACAGATGGCAATGGCACCCCACTCCAGTACTCTTGCCTGGAAAATCCCATGGATGGAGGAGCCTGGTGGGCTGCAGTCCATGGGGTCACTAAGAGTCAGACACGGCTGAGCGACTTCCCTTTCACTTTTCACTTTCATGCTTTGGAGAAGGAAATGGCAACCCACTTCAGTGTTCTTGCCTGGAGAATCCCAGGGATGGGGGAGCCTGGTGGGCTGCCGTCTCTGGGGTCGCAGAGAGTCGGACACGACTGAAGTGACTTAGCAGCAGCAGCAGCAGCAGCAGACAGATGGCACTATGACATATTCAGTCAAACTTTGGTGTTGTTGCAGGTTATTTTATTTGAATTTCTAACATGAACGCGATTATGAGCACAGAGAATTATATCTTTTCTTGATAATTTAAAATATTAATAGCATATGAAATATTTTGACTGTTTTAGACTGTCATCTTTGTACAGGTGAACGTGATCAATAAAAGCAAAACGTGGTCTTAAAATTTTTTAAAGCCTGTAAAATATTTCTGAGAGAGATTCTGAGACAGATGGGAATACCAGACCACCTGACCTGCCTCTTGAAAAATCTGTATGCTTGTCAGGAAGCAACAGTTANAAGCTGAAACTGAAACTCCAGTACTTCAGCCACCTCATGCAAAGAGTTGACTCATTGGAAAAGACTCTGATGCTGGGAGGGATTGGGGGCAGGAGGAGAAGGGGACGACAGAGGATGAGATGGCTGGATGGCATCACCTACTTGATGGACGTGAGTTTGAGTGAACTCCAGGAGTTGATGCTGGATAGCGAGGCCTGCCGTACTGCAATTCATGGGGTTGCAAAAAGTTGGACACAACTGAGCTGCTGAACTGAACTGAACTGAATGAATGAGATAGGCCTAAAGAAATTTGAAAGTTTCTAGCTTTAGACTGTTTTCAAGTGACAGAGCAATGTTTGGTAGTAGTCCTCCTTTCCTCTTTTCCTTCAGGCTAAAATTTGTAATAGTTATTCAAATTCACCCAACCACCCTGCTGTAGCATCATTACTTGTATATGCTTGACGGTACTTTAGTCATGACACTTTCACTCATCTTCCCATTTTTGTCCCTTCTTTCTTCCTCTTGGTCCCTCTTCTTCCTTTCCCCCCTCTTCTCTTCCCATCCCCTCACATTCCTTTTCTTTTCTTTCAAAAAAAAAAAAAAACAACACACTCTAGTCTCTAGTCGCCTGTATTCCAGTTTCTTTTCTCTAGGCGTAATTGGCATGATTTCTAGCATGTTGTGTCTACTGACCATCACAGATAAAGAATTAAGCATTGTTGTATTTATTGCTATATTTTTTCCCTTCTTTTCCTCTTTTCATTTTTTCTTCATTCTTTTGCATTTTACCCTTTAGCCTTTCTCACATCAAGACTTCTTTTGATCTGTGACCTTGACTTACTGGCTATGCTCTAAGATTCCTAACCTTAGCCCTCAGTGAAATCTAAATATTATCATGGTGGTATATGAGGACCCACTGTGATTGTAATGTACCATGCCATCATTTATCTAGAAATTACAAAGAGAATAACAATAAACTGAGTATATAGTTTTTAAATTTTACAAAATACATTCACACACATCTAATTTTAACCTTAGAATTATGCAAATAAATAACATGATGCAGTTTTGCCTAAAATATAATATGCAAAGGAAAACATACCCATAAGATGTACAGATAATAGACAATGAGTATATTTTGATTGAACATGGGAAAATGTGTATTAAAAATATAGCAAACACATAATCATAGCTAATTATAAAATAGACACTATATTTTATTTCCTTGTGTGTTTCATTCTATGATAATGATTACTTAGATACCACTTTTTATTTTCAAAAGCATAAGCAGTGCATGGTAGCCCACTTCTGAAACATGCATGTCCTCAAACAAACCTATGTGGATTCAATATAATTCCTGGTTTTCTAACTCTGGAATCAAATTGCCTACATAGAAATGCCATCTTCATTGTTTACCAGTTGTTTGGGAAATTTTTTGAATTTGCCCATGCCTTGGTTTTGTAATTTGAAAAATTACGACAGCAGTATATTATTTATAGTGTTGTGAAGATTCAACAGGGAAATGGAAAGCCCCTAGTAAGGACTAAAAAATTGCTTTTCTTAGGGATTATTCTTGTTACAGATACTTAACAATATAAATTTTATTTCCCAATTGATAATTTTGATTTACCATAAAACACTATTTTTACTATTTTTGACAGGTAAAAATTATCTGTGCTTCACTAATTAATACTGCCATGTAATGTAGTTCATGTAAACGTTTTCAAACAAAGTCAGAACAGTCTACCAGAACAAAAGTGGACTGGAATTGAGAGTAGAATTAGATTCTTGCACAAACAATTGAAAGAAGCAAAGAAGGAAAATTAATGTATGATCTTTAATTACATGATCATATATTTATTTTTTAGTTTATGCAAGACTACTTCTACGTGTTGCCATATCTTTGAGGGTTTTCCAAGGTATTAACTGAACTTTTCTATCTCTCCCCTTTTTTGAATGTGTACTAGAGTTGTATTTGCCTGTCTCTGAAATTTAGTCTGGCATATGACAAGTTTTGGCCAATGAAATGTGAGAAGAGGCAATTTAACCTTTTTTTTTTTTCCTTTTCCTTTCACTTTGATTGTGGGTTGAGGGGACCGATCTAGCGTCCTGTCTCTGGGTGACAATGATGAGACCGCCCCCTGCTGACCATCACTGGAAATGAAGCAAAAGCAAAACAAAACCTTGTGTTAGAAGTATGACACTATGGGATTGTAGGTAACTACAACTTGCCTAAACTATCTGCCTATCACAGTATTTATTTAGATTTTGATTCATTCTTTACATTTAAAATTATAAACATATTTAATAGGATAGAAGAATTTTCATTAGAAACACTATTCACCTGTAGTTCTCAATTTAATAGATTGTGAGCACTTAATAATTTAATGTTATTTAATTTCTTAAATTCTCAAAGTATATAATTTCTCAGGTGGCAGTTTGTGTATGATGCGCTTCCAGTATAGTACAGTAAGCTTTAAATTTAATGGTGTTTTCAAGGTAGATGAACCGGCATTTATAAGATTCTCTGGGACTTAGCTAATGAGATATAGATATGAATGAAAACAATTACAATAAAAATTGATGCAATTCAGGAACAGTTGTCAAGTGTCATGTGTTGGTAAAGCTGTGATAATTTTTGAAGGAAAAACTAAATGAAAATACTTGAAATGAGATACTCGTATATCATGGCCTTATAATTAAATGTTCCTGAGTTATAAGAACTCCGATAGAAACCATCATTCATGTATTGTGAAAGAATGTATAAAGGTGTTTCTGTGAATCAACCTATCTTTAGTTTGGGGATTTATTTAAAGTGAGAAAGAGAAAGAGGAGAAGAGAAAGGGAAAGGACACCATTCTCTTTATGATGTTATTTTTCTGAAAGGTATTGATTAAGGAAAATGTTTCTCGAATCTCACATATAATTATGTATTTATCTGAATGTCTTTTGTGATTTTCACCACTCTATATAATTTCTGTCATAGATAATTTTAAGTCCCATCATCTAATGCATGCATTCTAGTCTAGTCTTTTTATCAAAGGATTCATTCTTGTGAAGCAACAAGGCCTAGACCCAGACTAAAGAGAGCTTTCATCGTTTTTAAGAAAGTGACGCTAGCTTACAGTCTCCTAGGAAACTCAAAAATTCAGCAGCTGTAGAAAGTCCAAGTTTTACAAAACAGCTATTATTGGGGGTAAAATCTTCCAAGGAAGCCTTCCCTGCAGTCTCACCTTATTTTTCATTTTAGTCTAAGAAATACTCACATGGTATTTATGGTTTGCCACTTGTTACATGAATTTTAAAAAAATGAACAAAACTGAAATTGGACACTTTCCTTTTACTTGATCTGTGTGGAACTGCAAATAAACTCAGAAAAGTTAACAAAAGGCTGATTATTTGAAGGAAATGGTCATCAAATACTAGAAAAATCCAGTATACACAAACAGAATAATTAATGAGGCTGTACAATAGCAGTTAATTAGGATACATACATATACATCCCAGAGAAATATGTGTTTTAAAATATTAAATATTAAAATTAATAATACCTGAAATCGTCAGTTTCTCTCCATGAAATTAAGAGCTTGAACTAAATGAACTTCAAAATTGTTACCAAGAAAAAAGTTTCTCTCCATGAAATTAAGAGCTTGAACTAAATGAACTTCAAAATTGTTACCAAGAAAAAAACATTCCATGATACTTTTACACTTTTGTAAGTATCTAGCATACTCCGTTTGTTGGTTACGTTCTCTTTTAGCTGCTAATGGAATATTGCTTCTAGAAGTGTGTGCCTGTGTCTTACAATGCCATGCTGCTATGGAAGATGGTCATGCATTTTGCTTTCTTGGGAAAAATTAAGTTTTTGTAATTAGATGAACACTGCCAAGTGTTACTCATTTTAGTTTTTTGAGTTAATGACTCCTTCATCATTAATGGATCTTGATGAGAAACAAGCTAGATTTAAGAATGAAAAATTAAATTTTAGAAATATTTCCTTGACAGGAGAAATAACTAAGAAAATAAATATGCTTGTGGAATTTTCAGCATGTTGACGCATGCTTTCCACAATGCAGTGAAACAGCAAAGGAGAATGTCTATGACATCCACCAAACCTAGGGCAAAAACTGTTTTTCATGTTATTTCTGGGACTTTGGGAAAGTGAACGAATGGTTCTGCAACTCAGTTTCTTTTTTTTTTTTTGTCTTTGGTGTTTATTATTATTATTTTTACTTTACAATTTCCTTATGTGAAAATACTACTACTATAAACCACAGAAGGATTTAGAAAAAAAATTTTTTTAAAGGAGATGCTATAGTGTTTTCAGTAAATATTATCATCCATTCTCCCTGTGTACATAGAGACTTAACTAAGTCTTTTATAAGCAGTAATTATAATTTGATATGTACACCCACATATGCAGTATTAGGTAGTATATTATGGACAAATGTGTCTCAAATGCAAATTATGTAAAATGGAAAAATTAAAGCAAGAAAACTATTTGCCTTACATGTTACATTAAAAGATTTCCTAACACTTATTTTTTCTCACAGTATAAGAGAGTGTGTGTGTGTGTGTGTGTGTGTGTGTGTATTTACATGTATGTTGGGCTTCCCACAGAGCACTAGAGGTAAAGAATCTGCCTGTCAGTGGAGATGTAGAGCTATGAGTTCAACGCCTGGGTTGGGAAGATCCACTCCAATATTCTTGCCTGGATTATTCCATGGACAGAGGAACCTGACGGGCTACAGTCCATAGGGTCCCAAAGAGCCAGACACAACTGAAGTGACTTAGCACATACGCACATTTATGTGTGTATGTATATGCTTTTACAGAAGTCCTTACTTTTTGCCAACTATTTCTTTTAGGCATTAGTGCTCTCTCGATACATGTGTTCTACTAATGAGATAATTAAAGATCTAATACGTAAACAAAATTAGAGTGGTAAAAATATTTTTCAGGGAGGTTACCTTTGAACTTCCCTGGTGGCTCATTGGTGAAGAATCTGCCTGCACTGCAGGAGATGCGTGCTGGAGGTGCGGGTTCAATTCCTGGGTCAGGAAGACTCCCTGGAGTAGGAGGTGGGCACCCACTCCTTTATTCTTACCTGGAAACCCCATGAACAGAGCAGCCTGGCAGGCTACAGTCCATGGAGTCAGACGCCACTTAGTGACTGAGCAACAGCAACAACATTTGAATTAAGAACTGAATGATACATTAGAAGAAATCGTGTTATGACTTGAGGAAAATTGTTCCAGGCAAACAAACAGCTAATACAAAGTTCCTAAGAGCAGAAATAGCTTGGGATATGTAAGGAATAGAAAGAGGGTCCAGCAATCAGAATATAGTTGGAAAGGGGTGTTAATAAGCTGCCACTGATGATGACCCCTGATTATCATCATCCCTGATGATCACTGATGACCCCTGCTGTGTCATCTGGGCAAGGATGGATTTATATGAGCAGTAAGATACAACAAAATTAATGTACATTATTTCTGAGATAAAGCTTTAAAAGATGCTGTGACTTCCTCTCGGTTACTATTCTTTCTTTCTCTTGGATCATTTGCTCTGGGGAAAACCATATTGTGAGCAGCCCACGGAGATGCTCTCATGGAGAGGAAGTAAAGAGGAAGTACTCCTGCCAACAACCACGTGAGGGAGCCTTGAGTGTGTCCTCTACTCACACACTAGTCAGATTATAATGCTAGCCAACAGCTTGACTGAAACTTTGTAAAGACCTTGAGCCAGAACTGCTCAGCTAAAGTCCTCTCAGATTACTGACCCTCAGAAATGGAGTGAAATAATAGCTTCTTATTAAGAGCTCATATTTGGTGATACTTTTGTACAACAATGAATAATGAATATACAAAAGAGTGGTCAGAAATGATGTGATGTAGGACTTCATAAACCTTGGCAGAGTTTGAATTAAGTTATTAAACCTAAGTTATCAAAGAACTTGAAATTATGATACTGTATACATGGACATCACCAAGTGGTCAACACTGAAATCAGATTGATTATATTCTTTGCAGCCAAAGATGGAGAAGCTCTATACAGTCAGNAAGGAGGTCAGCCCTGGGTGTTCATTGGAAGGACTGATGCTGAAGCTGAAACTCCAATACTTTGGCCACTTCATGCAAAGAGTTGACTCTTTGAAAAAGACCCTGATGCTGGGAGGGATTGGGGGCAGGAGGGGAAGGGGACGACAGAGGATGAGATGGCCGGATGGCACCACTGTCTCAGAGTTCCCTAGGTTTCCCTTTCTATCTATAAGCCCTTACTGGTACTTCTGCAACTACCTGGATAATGTGTATGACTATCCTATTCAATCCCTGTCATAGCCATCATTATATTAAACTCGATGGACATGAGTTTGAGTGAACTCCGGGAGTTGATGATGGACAGGGAGGCCTGGCATGCTGCAGTTCATGGGGTCTGGGCTACAAATAGAGATAGAACTGGCAAGAAATGCTAATGATGGGGATGTCCTCAATTTGCATGAATGCATGAAATTAATGTGACAAATAAAAGGCAAGTAATTAATGAATAAACAAATTATAAAAGCCCATCGAAAAGATGCTCCATCTCATTATTATTGGCAAAATTCAGCAATAACAACATTTGTTACCTTGCAGATTTTAACACATCATTACAACTCTTCATTTACAAGACTAGAAAACTATTTACTCTTGTAAATTATAGATGTGAGTGTAAATTGATATCAACTCTCTGAAGCTAGTCTGTGATGTACATAAATTTTGTTCCAGGGACTCAACTTCTAGGAATTTACCTTAAAGAGATATTTGCAAATTAATGGATAATCATTGTTCATTGTGAAATTATTTATATTAGTGGAAAATTGATAGGATCGTCATGTTATATCTAGTGAATCATGCTTATGGTAAAATAAGGGTATCAATGTGGTATGTTATCATGAATCCATGTATGTAAAACTGTACACCCATACCATATTCCCATGAGTGTATGTATGTCTGTGTGTTATAGAGATAGCAAAGAGAGAAAAAGAGTGAGAGAGAGAGAGGAGGAGATAGAACTGTTTGGAAGAATGTTTAGCAATTATGAGTAGTTTGAATAGTAGATTTGGAGATGATTTTTTACCATCTTTAGATTTTTCTCTGTTAAAAAGTGCTTTGCCTTTATATTATTTAAGATGTTTCTCAAACAGACATTTTTTTTTTTAACAGAAGATTTAGGTTCATAGCAAAATTGAGCAGAGATGCTGAGACTTCCCACATACAGTATCCCTGGCCCCCATAAACACATGTCCTCCTTCATTATCAACACCCCTCATCAGAACAGTACCCTGTTACAGTTCATGAACCTATTATACAGACAGGTCATTATCACCCAAATTGATAGGTTACATAAAGGATTCCCTTTTGGTATTGTACCTTCTGTGGGTTTGGAAAAGTATTTAATGCCATCTATCTGTAGCCATGCACCTCCAACTGGGACTTGATCCCATGTACCAGAACTCAAACCCAGTTAAAACTCAGGTGAGGACTTGAACCCACTGTCTTTTCATTAGAATCACTGACCGGGTGTCTGGACGTACTGAGGCTTGGGTTCTTTGTGTCTCAGCAAAGAAGGAATTCAGTAAGAAGCAAAGTGAGTGTCAAGAAGTAGATTTATTAATATTGGATGCTGGGAGAGATGCAGGTGGGTAGGCAAGGGGGTTCTGCCATGAGGATTAAGTGGGGGCTACAATTTTATAATCAAAGGCAAGTGGGGTAGGGTGAAAAGACCACCTTCATCTTCACTCTTTGAGTAGCTGTCAGACTTACATCACTAGCTCCTCCTTCTTATCAGACAAGAGACTGTCTGACCCTGTGCGGCCAAACTAGGACTGTCATAAGGCTTATTTTATGCAAATTGACAGGAGAGTGGTAGCATTTTTCTTTCACTTAATGACCGAGAGCATATCTTGTGCTTTACAGTTAAGCAATCTTGCTTCATTCTGCAATGTTTCTTGAGTGATCATTAACTTACAGTGGTCTCCCAGAGTTCCCTCGGTTTCCCTTTCTATCTATAAGCCCTTACTGTGACTTCTGCAACTACCTGGATAATGTGTATAACTTTCCTATTCAATCCCTGTCATAGCCATCATTTTATTAGCATGCAGAGTATTTCCACTGCTCTGAAAATCCTCTGTGCTCTGCCTCCTTATTCCTCCCCCATCACTAACTACTGCAACCACTGACATTTTTACTGTCTCCATAGTATTGCCTTCTCCAGAATTGTCATATAGTTGGAATCATACAGTATGTAGCCTTTTCAGCTTGCCTTCTCTCACTTAATAATATGTACTGATGTTTCCTCTCTGATTTTTCATGACTTGATAGCTCACTTCTTTTTATCACTGAAAAACACTCTATTTGCTGGACTGGTATACCACGGTTCATCCATTCATCAGCTGAAGGACAGGTTTTGGCAGTTGTAAGTAAAGCTGCTATAAACATTCCTGTTTAACTTTTTGCGTGGACATAAGTTTTTAACTCTTCTGTATGAATACCAAGATGTTTAATTGCTGGACCAAACTGTAAGAGTAGGTTTAGTTCTTTAAAAGGGCCCAAAATGTCTTCCAAGGTGACTATTCCCTTTTGTATTGCCACAGACAGTGAGGTACGTTCCTGGCACTTCTTACCCATCCTCTCCAGCATTGATGTTGTCAGTGTTCTGGACTTTGACCATCTAACAGGTGTATGGGCTTCCCAGGTGGCTCAGTGGTAAAGAATCTGCTTGCCAGTGCAAGAGACACAGGAGACATGGGTTGGATCCCTGGGTCAGGAAGATGTCCTGGAAGAAGAAATGGGAACCCACTTCAGTATTCTTGTCTGGAAAATCCCATGGACAGAGGAACCTGGGCAGGCTACAGTACAGGATTTTCAAAGAGACAGGACTGAACATTTACATTCTCCTGGTGACCTAGGAAGTATAGAAATTCTCATATGCTTATCTTCTATCTGTGTATCTTCTTTGGTGAAGTATTTCTTAAGGTGTTTGCCCTATATTTTAGTTGGGTTATTCATTTATTTATTGTTGACTTACAGAATTTCTTTGTATAGTTTGGATGACAGTCTTTTACCAAATGTGTCTTTTGCAGATTTTTCTCCAAGTCTATGGCTTTTCTTTTTATTCTTTTCACAATGGCTTTGGCAGAACAGAAATTTTAATCTTAAAGAAGTCCAGTTTATCCCTTTTTTCTTTTATAGATTGTGCCTTTGATCTGATATATTATTTTTGCAAGTAAAACTAATCCATAATGATTCACAGAAATGTAAAAAGTAAAAAAAAAAAAAGCTAACTGAGGAGAATAGTGTTTTAAAATATATTACCTTTATCTAGACTTCTTTGGCAGCCTGGTGGTTAAGACTCTGCACTTCTATAGTAGGGGTTGCAGGTTCAATCCCTAGTTAGGGAACTGCCATCCCACATAACTTGGCATGGCCAAAAAAAAAAGAAGGTCAAATACTGCCTATGTTATAACTTTCTATTATAACAAATAACTACGAATTAGCTCTATTACACTAGTCATTTCCTCTAAATATTTTATTTATAGTGATACTTTTGGAAACTTAGTACTCTATTTGTGTTTAATTTTTAGTCTGTTAGAAAACTTTCCTTTTATTGCTTTTAATTAGAGTAGAAAAAATATCATAAGAATAATAAGAAACAAAACAGGATTTATAATTGAGGAGAAAATAAGATATCAAGACATGTAATAAAAAAAGGAAAAAAAAAGAGAAAAAGATAAATACCCACTACAGATTTAGATATCAAATTCTCTAGTTTTCAAATAAATCATGGGCTATTCACAAGTGTTCCATAGAAATTGCTAAAATGATGTTTTTGTTCTGAGTCAATCTTTGCAAAACAATTTGGTTGGATTAAAAACTATTTTTCAAAAATTATTCTCACAGTAAATCTTAGTTTATTCAAGTTCTGAAGTAGTAATAATAAGAAAATCATATCCACTGTAATATTGCTTTATCATTTTTGCTTTGAAAAGTGGCTAAGGGTTAAATCTGAAATCAGTAAGGCACTTCTACTTTTCATATTTATTTTATAGTACTCTATCTTATTTAGGGGTTATTGGAGATCTTAAAATATCTAGCAATAACAGCCATATAAAGTGTCTTACTTTTGTATTTATTAGTCTTATTTGTGCTTCACTCACATGCAGTGTCTCATGGTACACTTACCATAATGTGGGATAGCTTTGATTAGTTCTTTCCATTTGAAAAATAAGACACCTGAGGCTCAGAAAGGTTGAAGGACTTGCCCAGCACTAAAATCTAGTCTGTAGTGGAGCAGAAAAATACAGAACCCACGATGAGGTACCATCATGTCCCTTTTGATTTCACTGCTGAGGAGGAACAGAGCATTCTGTCTTAGGGCCTCCCTGGTGGCTCGCAGTAAAGATTCCATCTGTAATACAGGAGACATGGGTTCAATCCCTGGGTTGGTAAGTTCCTCTGGAAAAGGAAGTGATAACCCACTCCAGTGTTCTTGCCTGGAAAGTCCCATGGTCAGAGGAGCCTGGTGGGCTGCAGTCCATGGGGTCACAAGAATCCAGCTTAGCAACTAGTGCACCACAACCACATTATGTTTGAAAAGGGGCTCTCCAGCCCGGGTTTTCAGCCTACGTTTTTCTCCCAACATAGTAACCCCCTCAGTGGCTGTGTTTTCTATTTAGTTTCTGTTTTGAGTAGAACTTGGCTTTGTTTATTCAGTGTAAAAATAACTTTATCAGAGTCCCAGTACATTGTATTTGCTTCATATAAGCTTTTAAGGCAGGACTATAGTCTTAAGGAGTTTACAGAAGTGATTGTGGATATAAGGCAGTTAGAGAAAATGCTCAGCAGAAAGGCAAACTTTTAATCAAGTGCGTCCATAATTGATATTTTGAGCCTTATCTCTTTAGCACTACCNTCCCAGTACATTGTATTTGCTTCATATAAGCTTTTAAGGCAGGACTATAGTCTTAAGGAGTTTACAGAAGTGATTGTGGATATAAGGCAGTTAGAGAAAATGCTCAGCAGAAAGGCAAACTTTTAATCAAGTGCGTCCATAATTGATATTTTGAGCCTTATCTCTTTAGCACTACCTAGTGGATATGGAAATGGCAACCCACTCCAGTATTCTTGCCTGGAGAATCCCAGGGACAGAGGAGCCTGGTGGGCTGCCATCTATGGGGACGTAGCAGCAGAAGCAGCAGTGGATATGGTATGAACTGACTTTGCATCAACCTTGGTAAATTCCTAGGATTTAAATATGTATGTTGTAGTAAAACTTCTGTTTATTTTCTTTAATCTGGTCTCTTCAGAATCTTACTCATAACATACCACTTAGGTATTACCTAGTATTGTCCTATTGCTTGTTTGTATTTTTAACAAGCATTTCAGTGTTCCCAACATATATTATAGGGCCTTAGAACACCTATATTGCACATGGTGATTGGAAATACATGTTCACTAAGTAAAGCACCTGTAGTCTATAAATAATTGTGTAGTTTATTTCAATCCTGTTTACTTATTTTGTTCATTTTTTAATATTACCTCACAAAAAAATGCCCTCATGTTTGAAAAGTCAAAGTGTTTAATTGATTCAGAATCACATATTTTTAAAATGTAATTTGGCTCTTAAAATTTTTTTCAAAGGACATTTATTAAAATGTACTGTGTGCAAGCTTTAAGTCTTACTTGGGAATTCTGCAAGGTCAGGCCGTATTTTTAGACAACTGAATTACTTTCACAGTTTAATTTCTCTTGTAAAACTTGAAAAACAGCAATCTAGAATACATTTGGCCATCGATGGCACTTTTAATTTTGAAGCTATACTGAAGCTGTCAAACTGCTATCCAAATGGTTGTCAAAAATGAGTATGCTAATTGAAAATCTCTAGCTATGAAATTAAGTGCTGTAGCTTTTTTTTCTTATCAAACAGAGATAAGAACTCTATAAAAAAGGTAGATTTTAAGGTGAATTAAATAATTAAGTTGTATAAGTGGGCCAACATTTGAAAGTCACATAGTAGATGGATTTTCTAATTTTTAACTTGTTGTGAAGATAGCATAGAATTTGGGATAAGGACATTTCTGCCTGGATCTAAAATTCTTTACTGGCATAGCTCTTGAAACTTCTTATTTTCAGTTGGATTTGGAGGACTGTCTAGAATATAAAATATTAAATTTCAGAAATAAATAAAATAATGTCTTTGACTATGGTTATAGTTTCTAGTTTTATTTTTAGTATCTGTTTCTGATGAGTAAATAAGTATGAAAGTAACATAACATATATCCAAAGACTGTTTAGTTGCTAGGCTCACTGCTACTATAAAAAGATAAGAATGATTTTTGCAATTTCTGAAATGTATAATTAGATTTAATTGGAAAGAAAACATCTAACTTTTAAAATACTTTCTAATGATAGGCATGGTATGAGTAAGATACCATTCTACTGTTTAAGATTAATCATTTGAATGGCCAACTAAATATGGTTCTGCTCTTATTGGAAACTCTTGAAAACGGCAATTCAAATATTTGAAATGTGTCATTATATGTGTGTGTGTGTGTGTATGTGTGTGTGTGAAATTGCTTCAGTCGTGTCTGACTCTTTGAGACCCCATGGACTGTAGCCCCGCAGACTCCTCTGTTCATGGGATTCTCTAGGCAAGGATACTGGAGTGGGTTGCCATGCCCTACCTGGGATCAAACCAACTTCTCCTAAATTCTTTACCATTGGCAACCAGGTTCTTTACCACCTGGGAAGCCTATGCTGCTGCTGCTGCTAAGTCACTTCAGCCGTGTCTGACTCTGTGCGACCCCATAGACGGCAGCCCACCTGGCTCCACCGTCCCTAGGATTCTCCAGGCAAGAACACTGGAGTGGGTTGCCATTTCCTTCTCCAATGCATGGAAGTGAAACGTGAATGTCAAGTTGCTCAGTTGTGTCCGACTCTTAGTGACCCCATCTGCAGCCCACCAGGCTCTGCTATCCATGGGATTTTCCAGGCAAGAGTACTGGAGTGGGGTGCCATTGCCTTCTCTGGGGAAGCCTATATGTATATAATATTTTATTTTAAATATTTTCTAAATTAATGAATTACCTTTCACAAGATGAAAGTGAATTTTTTTTTCCTGAATAGAGGCAAATTACAGTAATTCTGTTTTTAATCACTAACATTCTATTCCTTGTTATTTTATTTTAGTGTTTGTTGAAATAAAGTGATTTTTAAAATTTAGTGAAAATACTCCTTCCATTGAATTATTTCTTTCATCTCATTTTTTACATGACTAAGATTTTTAAAAGCTTGTTGAACATCTGAAAGCTTACTCATTAAGCTTGAAGTTTCAGATAAATGCATAGTCAATCCATTGATTCAATCCTAGTATTATTTTGTTTTCCATTTTTATTAACTTTCTGAGGACAGGAATTCATCTCCTTATTCCCCAGCTCTTAACACAATATTTGGCATATAGAATCTCACTTAAAATTCAAAGAGAGTTTCCCTAAACACAGAATACCAGTTAGGATAGGTAAAGCAGAAATAGAACGTGTGTTTCTTGTCGAAAATTCATACTAAGCATGAAATATCACACACATTCAGTCATTCGTCAAATTCAAGAATGTAATGAAAAATATATTTCCCAACATGATTTATAAATTATGGTATTAAAACACCAAATTCTAGACTTTTCCTAAAAGTACTGGGGAATATCTTCTTTGAATTATTTTTTGAAAATATTATATTCTAAGATTTTATTAAAACATTTATTGGGAGATGGCATTTTTTTCTACAACAAAGTATCATCAAACACTGTTCCTGAGATGGGGGAAAAGGATGTGTGACTGAATACTGACTCTTAATATTTATTGGTAGAGCAAATGTAATACCTTAAATTAGTAGCCTCAGTTCTTTGAGTACATACTGCAGTAATCACAGAACTGATTAGAGTATCAGAAATTTAGGGAAAAAATGTTCAGGTATAGTGTGTGTTTTATAACAACAGTTGAATAAAGAGGTATATCTAAGTGCTATACAAAGAGGAAATCCAGTGCAAATATTATTTCAAGAAAAAAAATTGTGTGCTTTGTTTAAAAGGCAACAAAGTTAATTCATAAACTACAATATCAAGGAAAGGATTATTCTCTAAAAGAAAAAAAAAAGAATATGCTTGCTTTGATCTGAGAAAGAAAATTGGTCTTGTTTAATGAGTCAGTCATGGCTGACTCTTGTGATTCCATGAACTGTAGCCTACCAGACTCCTCTGTCTATGGAGTTTTCCAGGCAAGAATAGTGAAGCAGTTTGTTATTTCCTTCTCCAGGATCTTCCTGACCCAAAGATTGAACCCAAGTCTCCTGCATTGGCAGGTGGATTCATTACCACTGAGCCACCTGGGAATTACAAATTGTAGTGATTATGTTTTTGCAAGTGTCAGTTGTTCTATTTTATGGTTCATACAGTACTGCTCTTTTAAAATATAAATCCTTAATTCAGTAGTGAGATTTGGACTAGAATTGTACATTAAAAATTAAAAACACAGAGACCGTATTTAATGCTGTGGGTTTGGATGTGGGAGGGAAAATGAATGGCAGAAGAGATCCCAGGCTGTCTGAGGACATTCCAGCATGTGGAGGTCTGGAAGATGAAGAGTAATGAAGAACGAAATGGAGAAGCAAGAGAGGATTGCTCCAGAAGTAAAGTGATTCAAGGAGGGAGAAATTGTGGATTTAGTACAGGTCATGGTGGATCATATACAGAGGTGGGGCAAGGAGAGAGCCAAAGTAGGTGGTTCAGAAACCAGATAGCTGATAGATTGGATAGATGGTGAAGGCAAAAGTTTTCTTCTGACTTTACTATTTCTTTTTTTAATATAAGTTTATTTATTTTAATTTAAGGTTAATTACTTTAAAATATTGTATTGGTTTTGCCATACATCAACATGAATCCGCCACAGGTATACACGTTTCCCATCTTTTGCAACTTTAGAGGCCCATTCATCAGACAGTAGTAAGGAGGTGAGAAGCACTGTTTGAGGTTTGAGGAAAGGCACGGAGAATTCAATACTCAGAGCTCAAGTGGTCTAAGGGGATTCTCTGTTCTCTCATTGGCTTGTGCATTTTCTAAGGCAAAAACTGAGATCTGTAATCATTGGACAT
This sequence comes from Neotragus moschatus, assembly GCA_006410615.1. Taxonomy (NCBI): domain Eukaryota; kingdom Metazoa; phylum Chordata; class Mammalia; order Artiodactyla; family Bovidae; genus Neotragus; species Neotragus moschatus. The sequence continues at coordinate 1,549,574 of SJYA01000097.1, read as the reverse complement.
AAAGTTTGATAGATGTCTTCTGGCTTAGTAGATTAATGTTTATTGTGTGAATTACTGAACCATTAATTTAATGAATCACACAATAGTTGTTTCAAGCCTGTTTTATTAATATCTTAAATGGCTGAACAACTTTAATATAGTATAGACATTCCATTATCACTTTATGTAATGTAATTCCATGTCACACAAAGTTTAATTTTCTTTTTACATTTGTGTTAAAACAAAATTCACTGTTTTTAACATCAGAAGACTTTTTGCCCTTTTTAAAGACGCATTATATAATGAGTCATTGTGTTATATTTTTACATTGCCATTATTTTCTCCCTTACTATCTCAGTTTTCCTCTTCCTTACCTAAAATATATTTTGCTTTTTTCCCCCCTTACATTCTGTCCTAAATTATGGATTTTGTATTTAGAAAATTATATATATATTTGCTTATGGAGAATAAAGAAGCAGCTTAAAAAAGTGACTATTTTTCTGAAGGCCTGACCCGTCCTTCTCGTTTTTTCTCTTACCTGTTTCTATTACAACTTCTATCGATAGTGTTGATTTCCTATATGAAATAAAATTGAACCATAACAGGCAGCTGGGATGTACCTTAAATACACCTCAAAGTGAATTGAAATGTCTCAGTTCCTTCTCATACTTCAAAGGCTGCAGGCACTTCTCTCTGGCAGTTATTTTGTGACACTGATTTCCAGATGATATGGGTTCTGAGAAACTCCATTTAAGAAATGTATGAAGAGATAGCTGTATCAGTCTGTCACCATCAGGCCTTAACACCCTCAAGCAAGTGGTCAAGCTTAAAGAATAGTGCAGATCATAAAGAATGCCCAAAGCAGATTACGGTAGGAGATTGGACATAAAGATGGAACATGTCGCCTTGGATTCATCTGTACACTCTAAAATCAATAACAGGTATTAATAAAATATATATTTTGAGACCTCTTTAAGCTACTTACACTTAGAACTGACTTCATAGGATTATAAAGAATACAATGCATTCTTTTGCTTTCCTGTACATGTTCCTGAACTTAGAACACATTATTTTCCTGCACATAACTATTCTTCCACAAAACTTCTTTACTCTGAGTTATTATAAGATATTGGAGCTTTTAAAATTGAAAACCTATCCAGTGGTTTTCACATTGAGGAAATACTCTAGATCCATGGCCTAAAACTTTCAGGGGAAGTGAGAGTTAGAGAAGCTGTATTCATAATAATACTTAGACAGTAATTGGACTTTTTCAGTGTATTGATCTTTTTACTAGTGGTGCAAGGCAGAGGTGGGCAAAACTGGCCCCCTAAGCAGGAATCAAACAATGGTGTGAAATTGTTCTTGTGGTCACTTGATTCTTCACTATCATATAATCTCAGGGAAAGAAAGGCAATTTTAGTTTAAGAATTTTTTTAAGAAGCAGTAAAATGCAGTATAGTTTTGCATTTCAACACTTGACTATACACTTTTAATATTCAGTGTAACAAAGTTGAAACTAAAATGTGTACAAATCATTGCTGCTGCAAACAAAGAATAATTATCTTGAGGAAGAAGCAAGGGTAGCTTGCTTGTGAGCTACAAAGGTAGCTTGTGAACTAAACTAGCTTTTCTATTTTTGTTTGTAATAGGAATATTATTCTTACTTGGAAAATGACTGATAAAGTATTGCTATTCATATTTGAGTATTTCATCAGACTTCCCTGTTCCCTCACCCCAGAAATAAAGTATTTTGTCACTTGAGAGAAACTACTGACAGTTACTGCTAACAGTATTTGTTGTAATTTATATAATGTGTGCTTTTAATCAATTTACCCTAAACAGGGAGAATTAGACTGCATTATGAATATGATGTGGAATTTTTGTCCAATTATTTATCTCTGATTTTGAGTCTTAAATTAATGCCTCTTTTGCTTTGATTGACCTTCTGGAAAGTCAACGCAAATACTAGTTTTTTTTTTTTTTTTCTGTGAATATTATTAGATAGCCTTCACTTCAAATTGTATGACATCAGCTTTATACTACTTGCTTTGTTTTAGACTTGAGACAGTATAAAGGTACCACCTCATTCTCTGACTTTACTGTTGAGTTATAATCACTAAGTTAGCTAATTTTGCTATTTTTTTTCATCCCTCACTTTTCTCCCTTTTAAAGTCTGTGTTTCCATAATATATTCTGACTAAATAGTTTATGAGTTCCTATGAACCAAACACCTCCAAGTTTATTATAATTTATAAACTATAATAAATAGTTCCATAATATAATCCCATAACATTTATCCTTTAAGTATCTTTTAGATTACACCTAATTCCCCAGGATCCTGATTCTCTGCTCAAATTTTGAAAGAAGTGTGTGGCAAGTTTCCCTTGAGAATCTCCAGGCATATACAAACTTGAGAGCAACATCAAACATCTGTTCTCTTATTCTACTTCTGATGTTATTCTTTAAAAGTCCTTTATCCTGTGTAAAACCTCCATTCTTTAAACAGAATGTTGGCTTTGATAAGCAATATATCATTTGTTCTATATCACATTTAAAAATATCGTTTGTAAATTGTAGTTGGTTTTACATGATTGTTTCTAAAGTTGTTTGGGAATACAAATGTAATCATGTGCTAATGGATCTCTTGGGATATAACCCTTAGTTTACAAGGGTCGGTGTTAATGTTCTGTTGTAGGAACAGGTTAGTAACAACAGTAGAGGTGTCATCTGTGCCAAAGGCTGACTCTCAAATGTAACAAAGGTGGCACAAAATGTGGGTTAGCCTATCTCAGTGATGCTAAGAGAATTGAAGAGTGGTTTATCGGGAGCTGTCCCAATGGACCTCTGAGCAATGACTTTTGGGGGAATAGGGAGAGTGGGACAGTGAAGAGCAGGCCAAAAAGAGCAGAGGGTTTCCCAGGACTTCCACATCTTCAAACAGAGCACCTCTGCCTTTTTTCTTTTTTTCCTAATAACCTTCTTTACTCATTCTATCTATTGATTTCATTTGAAGACAAAATTTCCCTGCAAGAAAATTGTGAAAAAAAAAGATAGAAGGAAGTCTGGAATAATGACTCCTCTGGGTCAGTGTTACATTTGCTTGGGAATGTGCTCAATGCTGTGCTCAGTCGCTTCAGTCATGTCCGACTCTTTGTACCCTACAGACCGTAGCCCTCTAGGCTCTTCTGTCCATGGGATTCTCCAGGCAAGAGTACTGGAGTGGGTTGCCAGCCCTCCTCCAGGGGTTCTTCTCAACCCAGGAATCGAACCCATATCTCTGGTGTCTCCTTCTTGTAAGCAGTTTCTTTACCTACTGAGCCACCTGGGAAGCCCATTAGCATACTCTGTCCGTGGGATTCTCCAGGCAAGAGTACTGGAGTGGGTTGCCGTTTCCTTCTCCAGGAGATCTTCCCAACCCAGGGATCGAACTCGGGTCTCCCGCATTGCAGGCAGACACTTTACTATCTGAGCCACCAGGGAAGACTCCATTAGCATACTAAGACCCCCTAAACCTTGTTCCCATTAACTCATGGTTATAAAAATGTGGAGAAGCAAACTTACAGATTTTGTCTCCTGACTACCTTCATAAGGCATGTCACTGGTCTGTTAAACTGAACACAGGCCTTCTGAATGCATGGTTTCCCCAGCCCTTCAGAGCCCCTTAAACTGCTGCGGTAAGTGACCTATGAAGTAAGCAGATATTGCTTGGGAATACCTGCTAGTTAATAGCAGGTAAAAATGACATTGTATGAGAAATTCTATTCTTTCCTTTTGGCACTGCTCTTCAGTGTCTGCCCCTGCATGCTCAGTCACCATTTAGCATCTTTATTATTTACTTACCATTAAATACTTAGGATACAGATTGTATAGGACTTGGTTCAGTTAAACTAAAATATTGAATACTTTAACTCTATTTTCAGTTTCTCTCTGTATTTAATTCTTAACTACATCTGTCTTAGAAGTGAGAATATTAGATCCATTCTTGTTCTAGTGACCAGGTTAGTGGTTACAACTGCTATTCTTACAGATTGTTGTTCAATTGCTAAGTTGCGTCCAACTTTGTGGCCCTATGGGCTAAGATCTATTACCAGCTCCTTGGATAGGTTCATGTAATGTTCCTGAATAAATTATTCTTTTCCTGGTTACAGAGTCTTTTAAGAAAATCTTCCCTGACATGACCTTTCCCAGATCACTATAATATACTCCCATATTAGGCTTTAATTTCTCATTATTTTGATAATCATGGTTCTAAAAACCTTCTTCTCGACAATTATACATTATTTTCCTGAATGTGTGCTGTGCTTGGTCGCTCTTTCGTATCCAGTTCTTTGCAACCCCATGGACCATAGCCCTGGAGAAGGCAATGGTGACCCACTCCAGTATTCTTGCCCGAAGAATCCTGTGGACAGAGGAGCCTGGTGGGCTGCCATCTATGGGGTCACACAGTCGGACATGACTGAAGCGACTTAGCATACATGCATGCATTGGAGAATGAAATGGCAGCCTACTTCAGTGTTCTTTCCTGGAGAATCCCAGGGACAGAGGAGCCTGGTGGGCTGCCATCCATGTGGTTGCACAGAGTTGGACACAACTGAAGTGACTTAGCAGCAGGAGATCATAGCCCACCAGGCTTCTCTGTCTAGGGGGATTCTCCAAGCAAGAATACTGGGGTGGGTTGCCATACCTTCCTCCTATCACTTAAGCATCAGCTAGGTAATTGTTGTTTTGATGCAACCCACTCCAGTATTCTTGTCTGGAGAATTCCATGGAAAGAGGCGCCTGGTAGGCTACAGTCCATGGGATCGCAAAGAGTCGGACACGACTGAGCAACTTCACTTCACTTGACTTCATACATTTTGTTTAAATTTATGTAAATTTTTTTTTTTTTTTTTACTATCTTTGTACCTGTTTGGCCCATTTAGCCTCCTGAGTGCTCAAGAAATAATTGTTCATTGACTGACTCAACACATATGTTTGTGTAAACTCTGGGAGTTGGTGATGGACAGGGAGGCTTGGCATGCTGCAGTCCATGGGGTTGCAAAGAGTTGGACACGACCGAGGGACTGAACTGAACACATACTTGAGAAATAAATGAATCAGAAAATAAATTAAAATTGCAAGGCCGTAGTCTTTAAACAGCCACCTGCACTATTAGTTATATAAACTCTGTTCTATCATCATTTTCTTTGACCTGTGAAGACTTATTGAGGATCAGTGGAACTGGTGCTTAAACTTCAAAGAATATCATATTTTATGAGTACATTTTGCAAATACTCAGTTTGTGAATTCACATTTAAATGTGTGTGTTTCCTTGATTAATGGCCATTTTCTTCACTTGATTTTAAGTTCTAAGAAGACAAAGCCTGTGTTCTATTTAATTGACAGTTAAAATAAGGACACGATTCAATATAAGGCACGTATATAAACTTATCCCAATTCTGTTTAATGACTGAACTAATGAACAGATGAATGAAATTAAGTTGTATAGTATTCATGACTTTTATTTTACTGATAGAACTAGAAACAACTGCACAATTTTTAGGAATAACTTTTCAAATCTAAATGGAAAAAATCTCTCAGAAATGCTAAAGTTGGGAAAAATCCTCAGTTTTCCTTTGTTAACGTGTTTACCTATTAAAGTGCTTTCCAAAACTTTCAGCAACAAATAATAAAGTTCTTGTGATGATGTTCTTCAAAATGAAGTACCATCACTTTCCTTTTACTTGCTCAGTGTCTTTGACTGGATAAATGAATTGCTTCATCAATAGAAAATGAGTTCAAGTCCTCATTATTTGTTACAAACAACCACCCGGACATAAAGGAAGCACCATATGATTTACTCTCACAATAAGTTGAAGAACAAATGCCTGAATAGTCCAGGAATGAGAGAGGTTATCCCATCTTCCTGCAAGTTGAGTGATTTGAACTGAATCTTGAAGACTTAGCCAATTCAGACAAGCTAAGAGCAAGAGTTGAGAGACATTGTAGGCGGAACAAATTCAACAAGGGAAGACATGCCCTTTCCATGCAGTGTGCAGCTGCACTACTCAGCAGCCATGCTGATTAGTGCAAAGGCTGAAGCAAAGGCTTTTGGTTTGTTTGTTTTTTCTTCCCCCATCCATTCTTTACTTTATTTATTTCCTCCTTCTGTCTTCTTCCATCTTTTTCTTCCCCCATCTCATCCTTCTCTTTTCTTTCCCAGCATTTTCCCTAATTCAAATCCCCTTCTCCCTCTGCACCTCCAACAAACAATCCCTTTTGCACCAGTATATTTAGGCTGTTTGAGAAGTTCATGTTCACTCTCTCCACACTCGCTAATTTCTAAAATAAAAAGATAAATACCCCTCCTGAGTGCTTCTATAAGTCCATATTGGCAATAAATAATAATGTTTATTATGAAGTACTAAGTTTATGGACTAGTGATTACTAATGTTAGGTTACCTCTAGTCATTCTCATCTCACTTTATTTCATTTTCTTATTGTTTCATTTTATGATTTCTGTGTTTGTTTCCTTGTTTTTCATTTTATTTCATTTTGAGCATACTGTGGATTACTTTTCAAAAGTTCTACTGTAATTTTTCATTTGGAAGATTGTGATACTGCATTTGAACTTCATTCAGAGCAAGATAATTGGGCATTATCCTTCAGTTTTAATTCTTTTTATGTGTCCTCCTTAGCATAATGATTACTTCACAGTAATATTATAGTTCTTTCCTTACTTTAATTAATGTCACATCTCAATTCTAAGTGCTTGTTTTCAGCCCCAGGGTACTAATTTCATATCTTGTTTCTTAAATTAGCTGCCTATAAGCTCAGATTTCTGGCCGTTATGATAGTTATACAGCTATTCCGTGTCCCCGTCAATAAGAAGAAATTAGTGTTTTAATGAAGGGTTTTCTGCTATTCTGTTAGGTATTTGATTTGAAAAGAACTATGGTATTGTTTCGTGGCCTTAAGTTGCATATTAAGTAATAATTGCTCTGCAGCTAATATATTTTTGTTATTGCTAATATCATTCATAGATTATAAAAATGCACAAAAACTAATCAGATGTGTTTTAAAGTAACTGTTTTATTTTATTGTCCTATTTAATAAGCCAATATAAAAAATAATGCAGTTTCTTGGAAGCCTAAAGATTTGTTTGTGAACTCAGGTTTTTCTTTGGTAATAATATCTGTGAACAAAAGGAAAAGACATTCCCTAGAGATATGTTATTAACACTACGTCTAAACTTTTAGGAAAAATAGTTCCAAGTGTGGCTTATGGATATATAAATTATAATGTTTATATTTATTTTATTGAAAGTTTTGAATCTCAAAACATGAATATTTAGCTGGTTATTAAAAGAAACTGTATTGTTTGTATTCAAGAACAGTCTTTTTATTTTGACTTATATTTTTGCAAAATCCCATTGTGACTGTAACCTGCCTTGGTCCCTAAGCACTGATTTTTCTCTATTATGCACCTCAGTGTTGATTTGTTGCTCAGTTGGTAGTGATGCTTATAGTGAAGCTCCGTCCTTGTTTTGATAATTGTTGTAATATGCTGCCTTGTTTAGCTATTTTCCCTCCTATATTTGTTCCTTGTGGGTTATGGCGAATGGAAGCTATGTTCTTAGGTTTCATTATTTTATGAGGTGGGATAATAATGCATGTTCCAAATATAGATATTTTGCTGGGCTTCCCAGGTGGTGCTAGTGGTAAAGAATCTGTCTGCCAATGCAGGAGATGGTGAGAGACACAGGTTTGATCCCTGGCTTGGGAAGATCCCCCGAAGAAGGACATGACAACCCACTCCAGTATTCTTTCCTAGAGAATCCCCATGGACAGAGGATCCTGGTGGGCTGCAGTCCATGAGGTTGAGAAGTGTCAGACACGACTGAAGCAACTTAGCACAGCACAGATATTTTGTTGTATTAACAGCTTTATCAATGATTTTCGAGGATAATGACACATGAATTCCCAGAATTTTATTTAAAATGAGGAGTTGTGAAGGAAAATGATGTTACTTGAATTTTGGCAATCATTACATATTGATTAAACTTCAAAGATTTTCAATTAAGCAAAAAATAATATTAATTTGGGATAGAAAAATGAAGTGTGTGTGTGTGTGTGTGTGTGTGTGTATCTCCCTAGGACATGATATAAAGATGGTGTTGGAAGCATGAAATGAGAGCACATGGCCGGTAAGTGTGTATATTTGCAAGCAATGGAGGCTCCTTATTGAGAGCCCCTGTAATAAAAAGAAACTAAATTCTACAGGATGGGGGAAAAGTCCAGCTTGATCCAACATGGAGAGAAAACATAATGGCATTTTTAAAAGCAATGAAAGTTTAAAAATTGATCTTTATTTGTGTATTGTTCAAGAATTTACTGAGCTTATATTTTTATATATCTGTTGAATTTTTCTATAGCTCATTGATATTTCATATGACCATTATTTATAATATTATGTTTAATATTTCAGAAATTCATTTCAAACATGGAAGTTTCTTTTCAGAAAAGAATGAGTGATTACACTCTGACAATGTTAATTTCAACAGCTACTAAGTAGTATAAAGAGCATCACAGATTCTTCTTTTTTTCCTCTTTTCCTCTTTTTTTTATCTTTCAGCTATTTATTAAGGGTTATTCTTTAAACTTTATTTAAGGAAGTGCTATAATATTCTGAATACATTAATTAATATTGAGAGATTGGATAAAATTGGTATTGCCCTATGAGAGTCCCTTAGACAGCAAAGAGATCAAACCAGTCAATCATAAAGGAAATCAACACTGAATATTCATTGAAAGGACTGATGCTAAAGCTGAAGCTCCAACACTTTAGCCAATACTTTGATGCAGAGAGCAAGCTCACTAGAAAAGACCCTAATGCTGGGAAAGATTAAGAGCAGGAGGAGAAGGGTTGACAGAGGATGAGTCGGCTGGATGGCATCATGGATTCAGTGGACGTGAGTTTGAGTAAACTGGGAGATAGAAGGACAAGGAAACCTGGCATGGTGCAGTCCATTGAGTTGTAACAAGTAGAACATGGCTTGATGACTGAACAACAAATAAATGCCAAATAATAGGGGAAAAAATTGTGTGTCATAATTTTACATTAATATTAAATCTTGAATAACTGAGTTGGACTCTTGTTATGAATAGTAAAGCTATGAAGTTTAGTCTTCTATATTTATTAAGCAATTAATATGTATCTAGATATGATCAAGGATATCAAGCAATTATGATCCTTCTTTAAAGTTCAGATCTCTTAGTTAAAGAAAAGAGAATCCATTCTAACCTGTGTAAAGACAGGGGAAAAAAAAAAAGATTTATCATGGATTATAGCTTGCTCACTGAAGTGTTTGGATGGATGATGGAAAAGGCAATATATAGGCTGAGCCTGCAGGAATTCCTGCCAGATCAAGCTGTTTAAGTGACCCACCGATGGGTCTGCTGCTTTTGTCATGATAAATCAGGAAGCTAAAACCACAGCTGTGGGCTGCTGATCCACATGGCTTCAGAAGCAGAGCGAAGGGAAAAGGACATTCATTAAGCTGGATCTGGAAAACCTATTTCTACCTTTTTCCAAGAACAACTATGAAATGTAAGAATATGGGCTATCAAGAAAGAATAAGCAATATATTCTGGTGAGGATTTGTCCAGGTTGGGCTTTAGAAGGAACTAAAATTCATTAATATTATTAGTGGAGTTCTGGTAATGCTTAGAAGGTATGAAGTTATCCATCAGAATTGGCAAACAACTTTAGGCTAGGAAAAGAAACTTCAGTCAACATTTTATCCAGAGGAAGTTTGTCATATGATTGTCCCTGCATAATGAAATAATTTAATGCATCATGATATATTTATTGTTAATTAATTTAACATAATCTGGTAAAATGATTAACATGGAATGATGCATAGTTCCATATTGTGTAAAAGACCCAAGTACTCTACATACTATATAGAGCCTGAGTTTTCCTGGAATATGCAATCTAGAACCCTAATTTTAGTAACAGGCAGAATAAAAATAATGTTGAATACTTTTTTCACAATTCATCATTTCTCCTTGCATTAGTCCTCAATTTCCGCAATAATGTTATGCAAAAAGCTGTCCCAGTAATTACTTGGGTAAAACATAAACTATCATTCCTCACAGTTCTGTGGATGGACAAAATTGTTGTTCCACTCTAAGTCCCCAGTGACTAATCTAGGTTGGATTTGCACAACCTGTAGTCAGTTAGGTTGACTGGAAATTGGCTGAGTCTTTATGCAAAAGAGTTGACAATCTTTTTCCACACAAAAACCTGCACACACATGTCTGTAATAGCTTTATTCAATTTACCATTACTTGAAAGCAACTAAAATACCTTCAGTGAATAAATGGATAAATGTGGCACATCCAGACAATGGACTGTTATTTACCTTTTAAAAGAAAGGTACTGTTAGGCCATGGAAAGTCATAGAGGATCCTAACATGCATAACTGAAAGAAGGCAATCTGAAAAGGCTGCATACCAAATGATTCCAAGTAAGTGGCTTTAAGGAAAAAGGTATACAATTTAATGTAGCAAAGATCAGTGGTTGACAGTGGTTAGCAAGGAAGCAGGGATAAGTAGGTGGATCATAGAGAAATTTTAGGGCAGTGAAACTAATCTGTGTGATACTGTAATGGTAGACATATGTTATTATATGTTTCTTCAAATCCGTAGAATGTGTAACAGGAAGAGTGAACCCTGAAGTCAACTATGGACTCTGAATGGTAGTGATGTATCAATGTATGCTCATCAGTTGTAACAAACATTAACATTCTGGTGACAGACATCCATAATGGAAGAGTTTTTGCATGCACTGGAGTCAAGAATATATGGAATATCTATCTTTCTTCTGCCCATTATGGCTGTGAATTTAAAACTGCTCTAAAACATATCTATTTGAAAACTAAACAATAGTGTTTACATTTTGCTACTTTAACACATGTTTGATTTTATGTTCTACTTTTCCTCATTCTAAATCCTGTACTCCATGATGTGGTTAGTGATTTCACCTGGAGTGCTGTCGTAAGATGTCACAAGTCTTGAATGAACTTCATAGTTGATTCATTTTCAGACTTGGTGAAAATAAATGTAGGAAGGGGACTTAAGTAAATACCTTACTCCTTTTTTCACCAGTGGATCAGCTACATGGGCTTCCCAGGTAGCTCAGTGGTAAAGAATCTGCCTGCCAGTGAAGGAGACTAGAGTTCATTCTCTGGGTTGGGAAGAACCCATGGTGAAGGAAATGGCAATCCCCTCCAGTATTCTTCCTTAGAAAATCCCATGGACAGAGGAGCCTGATGGGAGTCACAAAGGAGTCAGACACGAAAGAGTTAGCCTGAAGAGGAGTCCATGAGGTCACATGATTTAGTAAAACAACAATAACATATCAAATACAACCAAAAAAATTCTGTACAAAGCTTTCACTTTATTATTTATTCTATTTGTGCCAGAGAATCCCTCAGCTTCTTCTAATGTTGTAATATTTATTTAACATGCTTTTTAAAATTGGCTATATCCAATTTTGTTTCCTAATACAAATATTATATTAATTTCATTTACAATGAGTGTTTGGCTAGCAAAACATAATGAAATAATTGCTCTTGACAGAGTTTAGCGAAGGAATTTTGAGTGAAATAAGTTCTATGGAGAAAGGAGGCAAGATTTGAGTTCCATTTCAGGTGATATTATGGAACATTAAAACTATTTATAGAGAAAAATTTTCTCTGAATTAATATAATCTAGTGAAAGTATATTTACATTGGTATATACCCTTCTCAGATTCTGTAAAATGTAAAATTAAAGTAGATTTGTTTACTCAGCAGGACTAAATATAGTACACACACCAATACCCATAAAATAAAATTTTAAACAATATTTTGCATGAAATAAATTTTGGATTTTTTCTTATAATTTTGTGCTCTTTAGAATAATGTTGATATTATCATTTGCCATTATTTAGCACTTTGTAATCCAAGGCTTTGTACTGTTGGAAATCATGCAAATGTTATCCTGTTCATCTGGGGAAATAAATATTTTCAATAGTATTTTATTAAAGATGGCTAATAATATGTTTAGTAGAACACCTCTTATTTAAAATATTTTTAGTTAATATTAGCATCCCTCTAAAATATTGATTACAGTATGTTTATGTGCCTTAATACTCCACACTTTTATTCATCTCTCATACATTTTTATTAATATGAAAGCATCAACTTAACATGTAAGAAGGAAATATATATGTAATTATATGTATAATTATTACTAATCCCAATTTGTCTATTGATAATCTGTAGGAACTAATCACTAGAAAGGAATTAATATGATATTAATTTGAGATTTTTAGACATCTTTTCAATTGAATATAATATCTGAGGACATAATTTCATTTTATTTGCTTGCGTGTGTGTTTAGCTACTCAGTCCTCTCCATTCTTTGCGACCCTGTAGACTGGCGTGCTAGGCTCCTCTGTCCATGGAGTTTTTCAGACAAAAATACCAGCGTGGGTTGTCGTTTCCTTTGCCAAGGAATCTTCTTGACTCAGGGATTGACCCTCCATCTCCTGTGTCTCCTGCATTGCAGGCAGATTCTTTACCTGCCGAGCCATACTAAGTGCTATAACTTTGCTCATATGTGAGTATGTGAATTACCAAATCATTATGGTATTTTTATAAATATTAACTTATATAATCAAAATATGTTGAAAATGTGTTTTTAAAAGATTTTATTTTCTAGAAAAGTTTTAGATTCATAGCAAAATCGAGAGGAAAAAGTTAAATGGAAAGGAAAAATTTCTCACATCTCATCTGCCCTCATACACCCATAGCCATTCCCATTCTCAGCATCGCTTATCAAAGTGGTATATCTGTTACAATTGAATCTGCGCTGACTCATCACTTTTACCAGAAGCCTATAGTTCATTTTAAGGTTCTCTCTTAATATATACTCTGTGAGTTTGGACAAATATATAATGTCATGGATTAATATTGTACAGAGTAATTTTACTTTTTTCTCTGCTGTCTTCCTTCCGCTTTCTACCTCCACTCCCAACCCTAAACGCAGCTGATCTATTCTCCCCACAATTTTTTTCTTTTGGCTTTAGCAAAATGTCTTATAGTTAGAATCCTACAGTATGCAGCCTTTTCAGATTGCCTTCTTTCACTTAGTAATATGCCTTTCAGGTTCCTGCATGTCTTTTTCAGGGCTTCCCCAGTGGCTCAGTTGTAAAGAATCTGCCTACAATGCCAGAGACATGGGTTTGATCCCTGAGTCAGGAAGATACCCTTTAGAAGGAAATGGCAACTCACTCCAGTATTCGTGTCTGGCAAATGTCATGGACAAAGAAGGCTTGTGGGCTGTAGTCCATAAGGTTGCAAAAGAATCGGTGATGACCGAACAACTAAACAGCAAAGTCTTTTTTATAGGCCGGCTGCCGTCTATGTGGTTGCACAGAGTTGGACACAACTGAAGTGACTTAGCAGCAGCAACAGCAGCAGCTCACTTCTTTTTAATGAAATATTATAATGTCTAAATGTAACAAACTATTTATTCATTCACCTATTGAGTATCATCTTACCAGTTCAGTCGCTCAGTCATGTCTGTGTCCATCACCATCTTAATTGACTCAAAATTATGGCAGTTATGAATAAAACTGCTGTAAATATCAATATGGTTTTATTTGTGTGTGGATGTAAGGTGTCAACTCTTTTGGGTAAATATCTCAGAGCATGATTGCTGCATCATTTGGTAATAGTATGTTTAGTTTTATATGAAACTGCCATATTTTCTTCCAGAGTGGTCATAATATTATTCATTCTTACCAGCAATGTATTTCCCATTTCCTAGCAATGAGAATTCCCATTGACTCATATCCTTGCCCATATTTGATGTTTTCAGTGTTCTTGATTTTGGCCATTCTAATAGTTTTGTAGTGATGTCTTATTATTGTTTGAATTTTAATTCCCGTGATGCCAGACATTGACGAGCATCTTTTCTTATGCTTATTTTCCATCTGTGTATCTTCTTTGGTGAAGTGTCTCTTGTGGTCTTTGGTCCATTTTTTAATTGGGTTGTTCATTTGTTGTTGCGTTTCAAGAGTTCTTTCTATGTTTTGGATCACAGGCCCATGTTTACGGTTGCTTTCTAAATATTATTTTCCAGTATGTTTTCCAGATTGTCTTCTCATTCTTCTGACAACTTTTTGACAATGCAGCTCTTTTAAATTTTAATATTTTAAGGAATTCCAGCTTATTCATTCTTCCTTTTATAGATAATGCCATTGATGTTGTATCTAAAAAGACACCACCACACCTAAGATTACCTTGGTGTTCTCCTATGTTATCTTCTCAGAGTTTTATAATTCTGCGTTTTACATTTAGGTCCACGAGCCATTTCGAGTGAATTTTAATTTTGAAAAGACTATAAGGTATATATCTAGGTTCTTTAGTTTGTTTGTTTGTTTGTTTTCTGTTGCAATTGGATATCCAGTTATTTCAGCACCATTTGTAGAAAAGGCTATCAAAAGATAGTCAAAGAATTGTCTCAGTTTATATGGATCTATTTCTAGGCTGTCTATACTGACTCAGTGGTTTATTTGTTTCTTCTTTTGCCAGTTCCATACTGAGCTGATTATTTTTACTTTATAGTAACTCTTAAAGTATGATATCATCAATCCTTCAATTTTGTTCTTCTCCTTTAAATTCATTTTTGCTCTTCTGGGTGTCTTAACTCCATATGAGCTGCAGAATCAGTTTGTGGATGCCCGTATAATAACTTGCTGGTGTACTGATGAGAATTGCACTGATACTATAAATCAAGTTGGGAAGAACTGACATTTTAACAATATTGAATCCTCCTAATCCATGAATATGGAATATTTCTCCAATTATTTAGTTATTCTTTGATTTGATTCATCATAGCTTTATATCTTTCCTTATATAGATCTGGTACATTTTTAAAATTTTACCTAAGTAGTTTGGGGGCATGCTGATAAAATTGTATTTTAATTTTAATTTCGAATTCCACTTGCTCATTGCTGGCATTTAGGAAACGAGTTGATGTTTTTATGCTAACCTTGTGTCCCACAACCTTGCTATTATTGCTTGTTAGCTCCAGTAGATACTTTTTTTATTTTGGAGTTTCTACATGGACAATCACAGAATCTGAGAACAAAGACAGTGTGACATAGTTTTACCAAATATAACAGTGTTTCCTTAAACTCAGCTCTCTGCTGATGCCAGCTCATTGTCATCTCCTCTAGGGTCCATTTCTCTAGAACAGAGAAACACATATTTTGTATCACTTCCAAGCTCTGATCAGAGCTTTTAAAAAATCAAGTTGTGCCACATGTTAAAGCTTTATCTTGGGAACAGCTGTATTTTGTATTCCGCAAGTATGAGCAAGCAGACTCCATTATTTGTTGGCATGAAACACAGAGCAAAATTTCCCTCACTGGTATGCCTTGACCCAGGCATTCCAATTTTCTCCAGCCCACTCTGCAAACTGCCATTATAGCACTTTTCAAATCTTGATGTAATAGTAGAAAACAAAACAAACAAGACCCCCACAATGCAGGCATATTAAAACAAGCCATATATGTTTGACTTCTCTTTTCCACATCTCATTTTATTTCCTGTAAAGTGAAGAGGATAATGATGATCAACAGTGCTCAAATCTTAAGCTATATCTTCTGTTTAATGTGTTTATTTACCCACAAAATAGTAGGAATCAATTAAGAAGACCCATTTATATCAATTGACTAGTTGTACTCTCTATCATTTTGTGAACTGTATGAAAATAAGGGTTGCAACTTTTTCATATTACCAATACCCAAATCTTCAGCAGTGTTGTAAGGAGAAGGTGACCTGTATATACTACAACAGGTAATTTATTTAGCAGTGGCATAGACATACTTTTCTTGAAAGGTGATATATCTGAGATAATGTTTTCGTTTCCACATTTTGATAATGCTGAAAAAATATTTCCAGTATTTAAAGCATAATTTTATAACTGATTGTTTTAATGCCAAAAAGATGTTCCTTGTTTCCATATTTGGCCATTGATTTGACACTCTAGTTGTTTACTTAAGTGCCATTAAATATTTTGGCATTTCTTTTTTGTTTTTGTTCTTAGAATCAACAAGATTTTATTTTTTAAAATTTAAATCTATTTATTTTAATTGGAGGGTAATTACTTTACAATATTGTATTGGTTTTGCCATACATTTTGGCATTTCTAATGAGGTCGTTGTAGTAATGTTTTGTCTTACTTATTCATTAGTTTGTACATGCTAGGATATTTTCACAGTAAAGAACAGCTATATAGCATAATGAGTATAATTTGTGGCCTCCCACAGAACCTATAAAATTACCTTCTCTGTAAAGAACATTCTTTGCAGATTTGTTATTTTGTAAAGGCTGCCAAAACAAAATACTGTAGATTAGATGACCTCAAACACTGAAGTTTATCTTCTCACAGTTCTGCAGCCTAGAAGTCCAAGATCAACATGTCAGTAGGTTTGATCTCTTTTGAGGCCATTCTGGGTTTTCAGGGACCACCTTCTCTGATAAAGTCTTTCCTCTGTTTATATACATCTTTGGTGTCTCTGTGCATATATATTTCCTCTTCTTAAAAGGGCATCAATTGGGCTATGTTAGGGCTCAATCATATGGCCTCATTTTATCTTAACTACCTTTGTAAAGTTCCTATTTCCAAATACAGTCACATACTAAGGTACCTCAACTAGGGATTAGGCCTTTTACATATGGCGCTAGTGGTAAAGAACCCATGTGCCAATGAAAGTGACACAGGAGACACAAGTTCATTACCTGGATCGAGAAGATCCCCTGGAAGAGGGCATGGCAAGCCATTCCAGTATTTTTGTGTGGAAAATTCCATGGACAGAGGAGCCTGGCGGGCTACAGTCCACAGTGTCATAACAAGTCAGACAGCATTGAAGCAACTTAACACACACACACATATGAACATTACAGGGACACAGTCTTGGCCATAACAATCATAATTGAATTAAGGATCTTGATATCAAGAGTAAGGGTTGCAACTTTTTCATATTATCACCATTCAATGACAAGTGTCCTTCTAAGAAAGAGCTAGAGGAAGGGTTTAGACTCACAGAGGCAGAGAATGGAGTGATGTATCCATGAATCAAGGGATATAAACAGCCAACAGAAGTTGGAAGAAACGAAGAATAAATGCTTCCCTAGAGACTTAGAGAGAGTATGACCCTGCAGATTTTCAGGATGCAAGCTTCAAGCAGTGTGAGAGAATACATTTCTGTTTTTTTTAAGCCTCCAAGTTTGTGATACTATTTATGGCAGCCTCAGAAAACGAATATGGATTTATTAATGTCCCTAGTTCTTGGCCCCTGTTCCTGAAGGTTTAGAATGACTTTTCCTAACCCTTTTGACCCATTTAGTATTTGTCTGTAGAATACAAGAAGGAAATTAATATACTAGTTACACAGTTAAATAAGTATGTATATATACTGTTGCTGTTTAGTCACTAAGCTGTGTCCAACTGTTTTGCAACCCCATGGGCTATAGCCTGCCAGGCTTCTCTGTCTATGGAATTCTCCAGAAAATTCCATAGAGTAGGTTGCCATTTCCTTCTCCAGAGGATCTCCCCAATCCAGGGATCAAACCCACATTTCTTCATTAGTAGGTGGATTCTTTACCACTGAGCCACCAGGGAAACCCATGTATATATATATATGAAACGTGTTAGTTGCTCAGTCATGTCCTACTCTTTGCAAACCCATGTACTGTAGCCTGCTAGGCTTCTCTGTCCATGGGATTCTCCAGGCAAGAATACCAGAGTTAATTGCCATTCTCTTCTCTAGGGGATCTTCCCAATCTAGGGGTTGAACCTCTGTCTCCCACATTGCTGGCAGATTCTGTACCATCTGAGCCAACAGGGAAGCCCATGTGTGTGTGTGTGTGTGTGTGTGTGTGTATACACATACATATATGTGTATATATATACATACATATACATATATATGCATGCATAATATGCATAATTGCAACAATCTATAGTGTTTTTATTTCATTTTCTTTTTATATTTGATGTAGACTAATCAAGTAGTTTTAATTCTTGTTTTAACAATTTGAAAATGCTTGGAGAAATAAGAGAGGTTTCAAAATATGTGTACAGAAATGAAGTATACAATATAAATTTACAAAGAGTTGCCAATAGTACATATATACCTACATATTTTCTAGTATTTATATATATTTATTTTTCCTGTAGTTTTCATGCATAGAACCAAATAGTCATATATATATTAGTATTTAAATGTTGGAAATATACTGGTAACTTCCATTGTAAGGAAGTATTTACCATGAACAATTTTCTCTCTGTAAGAATTTAGGATATGAAACAATATTGATGGTTTCTAAGATTTATCTCAAATTTCTAGCTAGGGTATTTCCCTGTGGCTAGATTAAATCATCAGGTTACTTTATAAAGGGAGAAAATATTGAAATATACTTTTAAGTCATTAGAATTGGTAAAATGTTATTGTTTAGTACATGGAGAAGGCGATGGCACCCCACTCCAGTACTCTTGCCTGGAAAATCCCATGAATGGAGGAGCCTGGTAGGCTGTGGTCCACGGGGTAGCGAAGAGTCAGACACGACTGAGCGACTTCACTTTCACTTTTCACTTTCTTGCATTGGAGAAGAAAATGACAACCCACTCCAGTGTTCTTGCCTGGAGAATCCCAGGGATGGGGAAGCCTGGTGGTCTGCCATCTGTGGGGTCACACAGAGTTGGACACAACTGAAGTGACTTAGCAGCAGTTAGTACTAATTTCAGAAGTCATCAAATAAAATGTATAAAGAACCACGTTTTGAAAAATAAATGATACTAAAAATTTAAATACAGCTTTGTGGGTTATAAAGACAAATTATTGTGCATACCTGGATTTTGAAGCCAAAAGTTTCTATTTCAGTAATGTTGGCTATAGCATCTGAAAACTTACATTGGGACCTCTGGGCACAGCAAATATATCCAGTAAGCTGTATCTCCACTAATGATTCTTAATGGAAAAAAAGGAAACAAAAAACTGTTAACAAAAACATGATAATATTCATTCCACCATTAGTGTTATTTTCCTTTGGGGCTTCAGGTACATTATCCTCCTGATGTTCACAAACAAAGAGTAATGTAATTTTGAAAATATGGAATAAAAGTCACATGTGAGGAAAGTCTTCAGTCTAAGTCTCATCAATGACTTTTTCTTGGTAGAATCGCGAGAGTCCAGCAACCCTCAGAGGTGCTTAGTAAGAGCTTACATTTTAATTGTGTATTCTTTTTTTTCTTTTCTTCTCACTTTTGTGCAAACTACCATGTAGAAAATCTTGAATAACCACTTTATCTATTTTTCTTTTATTTCTAGCATTTTATAATTTTCTAGCGTTTTATGAATCCACAGATCATTTTCAAGGATGATCCCTAATGCAATTTTAAGGAGTGAAATTAATTTATTAATAATGGTCTCTGCATACTGCTAGGTGCAGTGGGTACTCTGGGAAGTTTCACACTGAACAGCAAGAATGGAATATCTTAATTTTACCCTGCTTTGAGAAGTCCCCTGCCCTGAAGTCCTCTTTAAATATTAAAATGATCCATTTATCTATTCTTTCCATTGAGGGAGAAACAGTATCTTAAACAGGAAGTATTTTCCCATATTTGCAAATTCTTATTTTTTTTGATGTTGATAAAATTAGAGCTCTCTAATTTTCATAATTTCATAATTTCAAAACTTATATAAAAATATTTTTCAGGTTTTTTTGCTAGAATATTTGTAGAGTGGTTACAAGTGTGTACTTGTAAACATAATGCAATACAATTTAGCATACTCATTTGCTTCCTGTAAATTGTTCTTCACCTGGGGGCACAAGTTATTTATTTACTTATTTTGGCTGCACTGAGTCTTCATTGCAGCACGTGCACTTCTCTTGTTGCAATGCACAGGCTTATTGCCCAGCAGCATGTGGGATCTTAGTTCCCTGAACTGGGATCAAACCCATATTACATCCATTGAAAGGCAGATACTTAACTGCTGAACCACCAGGGAAGTCCTAGGATACAGGTTTTCTGGTGTCTCTTTTCATGATGTTAGCAGCTATTGGTGATGTTTGTCTAGATCTGTTAGTTCACCAGCAGTTAAAAATGGTGCTATATTAATTCATCATTCTTTCCTCACTTACTAGCTGATATTTTTGTAAGTAATATTCCTCACAAACTCTGTGGTTACCAGTGGTAAAAGAAAGGCAGGATAAAGACTTGATGCTTTCTCATCAATTAGATTTATTTAGAGTTAAAAAAATTCATTTAGAGTTTCCTAAATAAAGATTTTGCTTCCCTAGAATCTTCATCAATGCACAGTTATTTTTTATATAGACACTATTATTAGCTCAGATATAAATGAAGTTGTTGGATTTCAACACACAAGTTGTTCTTCCTCGAATTCTTTTTCCAAATTTTCCCTTTGGCACAGCCCCAGAAGTCTTTGGTAGCTTCCATGCTCTCTGTCATATTAGTACTCCAGGTTTAAATTGTCTCTCTCCTGCCACAGACCAGAAATTAGTCATCTCTCCAAAGTTAACTAATATCTTTTAGCAGGAGTTGTGGACACAGAGGAGGAAGGAGAGGGTGATACAAATTGAGAGAGTAGCAAACCATGTGTAAAATGGTAGCTAATGGGAAGCTGTTGTGTAACACAGGGAACTCAGCTCTGTGATGACCTAGAGGGGTAGGTTGGGGGTGAGATTCAAGAGGGAAGGGATATATGTATACTTATAGCTGATTCATATTGTTATAAAGCAGAAACCAATACAACATTGTAAATAAATTACCCTCTAATTAAAATTAAAAAATGAAAATGAAAGCATAACATTTAATGGGAAATTGTATCTGCATGGCAAAATCTGGGTGCTAGTTATGCCCTTTACTATGTATTGAACCTTGTTTCTATGCATTTCAGAGGACAGAATTAGAAAAATAGATAGATGATAGCTAGATATCTGGATGCATAGATACAGAGATGAAATAAGTCAAGAACTGTACTGAGTTTTTTGTTTAAAATTCACAAGTTAAAGTTATTTGTATATTGTGTTCATTTTACCTCTTTACTTCTTTTCCTCTGCTTTTCAAAAGCATTGGAAATCACTGAATTAGATTAACATTTGCTTTACTGCATAATGCACATGAAACAGTCTCAGATTTAGTCTCAATCTAAAATATTTTGTGTTTGTTTCCAGATCAAAAAACTAAGTAGAGAGAATGTTTATAATATAAATATATAGGTAGCATAAGTAAGTCTATACACAAGTATTAATGTATCTATAACTCTTCTCTCTACCTTCTTCATGCATGATGCATGAATATCAAATCATACTTGAATACAAGAGCATTCATTACTGTTTTGTAGAACTGTGATTTCATAGATGTAGCACATTTTATTCAACTGGATCTTCATTGGCAGATATATTGCTTTCTTTTTTTCTTTGCTTGTTGTTTGAGGTTCTACTTTATGACATAGAGTGCTGTAATCATTTCTTAGTTTTCAAAAATATTCTTTTAAAAATATTTTTGCCAGTATATATTTTAGATATATTCCTAAGTACTGTATTGTTGGGTCAGTGGATAAATGATTAACAAAATTTGCCACATATTGCCAAATTCATGATTTTATCACTTTTCATATTATCAGCAAAGTGTGAAGGTTAATATTTAGCTTCCCCCAGTTAGCTGTGTTGCCAAATTTGGCCATTTGCAGATGTCAGTTCAGTTCAGTTTGATCGCTCAGTCGTGTCCGACTCTTTGCGACCTCATGAATCGCAGCACGCCAGGCCTCCCTGTCCATCATCAACTCCAAGAGTTCACTCAGACTCGCGTCCATTGAGTCAGTGATGCCATCCAGCAATCTCATCCTCTGTCATCCCCTTCTCCTCCTGTCCCCAGTCCCTCCCAGCATCAGAGTCTTTTCCAATGAGTCAACTTTTTGCATGAGGTGGCCAAAGTACTGGAGCTTCAACTTTAGCATCATTTGTTCCAAAGAAATCCCAGGGCCGATCTCCTTCAGAATGGACTGGTTGGATCTCCTTGCAGTCCAAGGGACTCTCAAGAGTCTTTTCCAACACCACAGTTCAAAAGCATCAATTCTTTGGCGCTCAGCCTTCTTCACAGTCCAACTCTCACATCCATACATGATCAGAGGAAAAACCATAGCCTTGACTAGATGGACCTTAGTCAGCAAAGTAATGTCTCTGCTCTTGAATATACTATCTAGGTTGCTCATAACTTTTCTTCCAAGGAGTAAGCGTCTTTTAATTTCATGTAAGAGGTGAGAAAATGGTATTTCACTTTTTGAATTTTTCAATTTATTTTTCTGTGAAGTGTGTGTTCATTTTTCTACTGTAGGTGGTTTTTTTTCTTTAAGCACAGACCTACATTTCATTTTTTAAATTATTTTGTTTTATTTGGAAGATAATTACTTTACAATATTGTGATGGTTTTTGCCAGACATCAACATGAATCAGACACAGGTATACATATGTCCTACCATGCTGAACTCCCCATCCACTTCCCTCCCCACCCTATCTCTCCAGGTTGTCCCAGGACTCTGGCTTTGGGTGCCCCACTTCATTCATCGAGCTTGCACTATTCATATGTTTTACAAATGGTAATATATATATTTCAATGCTATTCTCTCAAATCATCCCACTGTTGTCTTCACCCCCAGAGTCCAAAAGTTTGTTCTTTGCATCTGTGTCTTTTCTGCTACCCTACATGTAGGATCATCATTGCTATCTTTCTAAATTCCATATATATGCATTAATATGCAGTATTTGTATTTCTTTTTATTTTTTAATTTAATTTCTTTTATTATAAATTTATTTATTTTAATTGGATGCTAATTACTTTACAATATTGTATTGGTTTTGCCATACGTCAACATGAATCTGCCATGGGTATACACTTGTTTCCCATCCTGAATCCCCCTCCCACCTCTCTCCCTGTACCATCCCTCTGGGTCATCTAAGTGCACCAGCCCCAAGCATCCTGGATCATGCATCGAACCTGGACTGGAGATTCATTTCATATATGATATTATGCATGTTTCAATGCCATTCTCCCAAATCATCCCACCCTTTCCCTCTCTCACAGAGTCCAAAAGACTGTTCTATACATCGGTGTCTCTTTTTCTGTCTCGCATACAGGGTTATCGTTACCATCTTTCTAAATTACATATATATGCATTAGTATACTGTATTGGTGTTTTTCTTTCTGGCTTACTTCACTCTGTAAAATCGGCTCCAGTTTCATCCACCTCATTAGAACTGATTCAAATGTATTCTCTTTAATGGCTGAGTAATAATCCACTGTGTATATGTACCACTGCTTTCTTATCCATTTGTCTGCTGATGAACATCTAGGTTGCCTCCATGTCCTGGCTATTATAAACAGTGCTGCGATGAACATTGGAGTACATGTGTCTCTTTCAATTCCGGTTTCCTTGGTGTGTATGCCCAGCAGTGGTGTTGCTGGGTCATAAGGCAGCTCTATTTCCAGGTTTTTAAGGAATCTCCACACTATTCTTCATAGTGGCTGTACTAGTTTGCATTCCTACCAACAGTGTAAGAGGGTTCCATTTTCTTCACACCCTCTCCAGCATTTATTGCTTGTAGACTTTTGGATTGCAGCCATTCTGACTGGCTTGAAATGGTACCTCGTGGTTTTGATTTGCATTTCTCTGATAATGAGTGATGTTGAGCATCTTTTCATGTGTTTGTTAGCCATCTGAATGTCTTCTTTGGAGAAATGTCTGTTTAGTTCTTTGGCCCATTTTTTGATTGGGTCATTTATTTTTCTGGAATTGAGTCTCAGGAGTTGCTTGTATATTTTTGAGATTAGTTGTTTGTCAGTTGCTTAATTTGCTATTATTTTCTCCCATTCTGAAGGCTGTCTTTTCACCTTGTTTATAGTTTCCTTTGTTGTGCAAAAGCTTTTAAGTTTAATTAGGTCCCATTTGTTTATTTTTGCTTTTATTTCCAATATTCTGGAGGTGGGTCATAGAGGATCCTGATGTGATTTATGTCAGAGAGTGTTTTGCCTATGTTCTCCTCTAGGAGTTTTATAGTTTCTGGTCTTACATTTAGATCTTAATCCATTTTGAGTTTATTTTTGTGTATGGTGTTAGAAAGTGTTTTAGTTTCATTCTTTTACAAGTGGTTGGCCAGTTTTCCCAGCATCATTTGTTAAAGAGATTGTCTTTTCTCCGTTGTATATTCTTGCATCTGTTTTCAAAGATAAGGTGTCCATAGGTGAGTGGATTTATCTCTGGGCTTTCTATTTTGTTCCGTTGATCTATATTTCTGTCTTTGTGACAGTACCATACTGTCTTGATGACTGTGGCTTTGTTGTATATCCTGAAGTAAGGCAGGTTGATTCTTCCAGTTCCATTCTTCTGTCTCAAGATTGCTTTGTTTATTTGAGGTTTTTTGTATTTCCATACAAATTGTGAAATTATTTGTTCTAGCTCTGTGAAAAATGCCGTTGGTAGTTTGACAGGGATTGCATTGAATCTATAGATTGCTTTGGGTAGTATACTCATTTTCACTATACTGATTCTTCCAATCCATGAACAAGATATATTTCTCCATCTATTAGTGTCCTCTTTGATTTCTTTCACCAGTGTTTTATAGTTTATGGAAAAAAGTCAAATAAATAACCTAATTCTACACCTAAAGCAACTATAAAGGAAGAAATGAAGAGCCCCTGGGTTAGTTCTGTTCAGTTCAGTTGCTCAGTCATGTTCGACTCTTTGCGACCACAAGAATCTCAGTATGCCAGGCCTCCCTGTCTATCACCAACTCCCAGAGTTCACTCAGACTCATGTCCATCAAGTCAGTGAGCCATCCAGCCATCTCATCCTCTGTTCTCCCCTTCTCTTCCTGCCCCCAATGCCTCCCAGCATCAGAGTCTTTTCCAGTGAATCAGATCTTCTCATGAGGTGGCCAAAGTCCTGGAATTTCAGCTTTAGCATCATTCCTTCCAAAGAAATCCCAGGGCCGATCTCCTTCAGAATGGACTGGTTGGATCTCCTTGCAGTCCAAGGGACTCTCAAGAGTCTTCTCCAACACCACAGTTCAAAAGCATCAATTCTTTGGTGCTCAACCTTCTTCACAGTCCAACTCTTACATCCATACATGACCAAAGGAAAGATCATAGCCTTGACTATATGGACCTTAGAGCAAAGTAATGTCTCTGCTTTTGAATATGCTATCTAGGTTGGTCATAACTTTTCTTCCAAGAAGTAAGCATCTTTTAATTACATGGCTGCAGTCACCATCTGCAGTGATTTTGGAGCCCCAAAAAATAAAGTCTGACACTCTTTCCACTGTTTGCCCATCTATTTCCCAGAAAGTGATGGGACCGAATGATATGATCTTTGTTTTCTGAATGTTGAGCTTTAAGCTTGGGTTAGTAGAAGGAAAGAAATCTTAAAAATTAGGGCAGAAATAAATGAAAAAGAAACAAAAGAGACTGTAGCAAAAATCAACAAAGCCAAAAGCTGGCTCTTTGAAAGGATAAATAAAATTGACAAACCATTAGCCAGACTCATCAAGAAACAAAAGGGGAAAAATCAAATCGATAAAATTAGAAGTGAAAATGGAGAGATCACAACAGATAACACAGAAATACAAAGGATCATAACAGACTACTATCAGCAGCTATATACCATAAAATGGACAACTTGAAAGAAGAAATGAACAAATTCTTAGAAAAGTACAACTTTCCAAAACTGAACCAGGAAGAAATAGAAAATCTTAATAGACCCATCACAAGCACAGAAATTGAAACTGTAATCAGAAATCTTCCAGCAAACAAAAGCTCAGGTACAGATGGCTTCATAGTTGAATTCTACCAAAAATTTAGTGAAGAGCTAACACCTATCCTACTCAAACTTTTCCAGAAAATTGCAGGAGAAGGTAAACTTCCAAACTCATTCTATGAGGCCACCATCACCCCAGTACCAAAACCTGACAAAGAAGCCACCAAAAAAGAAAACTACAGGCCAATATCATTGATGAACATAAATGCAAAAATCCTTAACAAAATTCTAGCAATCAGAATACAACAGCACATTACCATGACCAAGTGGGCTTTATCCTAGGGATGCAAGGATTCTTCAATATCTTCAAATCAATCAGTGTAATACACCACATTAACAAATTGAAAACTATATGGCAAAACCAATACAGTATTTTAAAATAAATAAATAATAATAAAAAATTGAAAAAATTGAAAAAAGCCATATGATTATCTCAATAGATGCAGAGAAAGCCTTTGACAAAATTCAACATCCATTTATGATGAAAACTCTCCTGAAAGCAGGAATAGAAGGAACATACCTTAACATAATAAAAGCTATATATGACAAACCCACAGCAAACATTTATCCTCAATGGTGAAAAATTGAAAGCATTTCCCCTAAAGTCAGGAACAAGACAATGGTGCCCACTTTCACTGCTACCATTCAACATAGTTTTGGAAGTTTTGGCCACAGCAATCAGAGCAGAAAAAGAAATAAAAGGAATCCAAATTGGAAAAGAAGTAGTAAAACCGTCACTGTTTGCAGATGACATGATCCTCTACATAGAAAACCCTAAAGACCCCACGATAAAATTACTAGAACTAATCAATGAATATAGTAAAGTTGCAGTATATAAAATCAACACACAGAAATCCCTTGCATTCCTATGCAGTAATAATGAGAAAATAGAAAGAGAAATTAAGGAAACAATTCCATTTACCATTTTAACAAAAAGAATAAAATACTTAGGAATATATCTACCTGAAGAAAATAAAGACCTATATATAGAAAACTAGGAAACACTGTGTTTCTCTTTCTGACTTACTTCACTCTGTATATAGGCTCCAGCTTCATCCACCTCATTAGAACTGACTCAAATGTGTTCCTTTTTTATACCTGAGTAATAGTCCATTGTGTATATGTACCACACTTCCTTATCCATTCATCTGCCAATTGAAGCAACATCTAGGTTGCTTCCATGTCCTAGATATTGTAAATAGTGCTGCAGTGAATTTTGGGGTATATGTTTCTCTTTCAGTTTTGGTTTTCTTGGGGTGATGCCCAGCAGTGGGATTTCTGGGTTACATGGCAGTTCTATCACCAGCTTTTTTAAGGAATCTTCATACTGTTCTCCATAGTGGCTGTACCAGTTTACATTCCCACCAATAGTATAAGAGGATTCCATTTTCTGTACACCTTCTTAAGCATTTATTGTTTGTACACTTTTTGATAATGGCCATTCTGACTGGCATGAGATGATACTTCATTGTGGTTTTAATTTGTATTTCTCTAATAATCAGTAATGTTGAGCATCTTTTCTTGTGTTTATTAGCCATCTGTATGTTTTCTTTGGAGAAATGTCTGCTTAGCTCTTTTGCCCACTTTTTGATTGGGTTGTTTGTTTTTCTGGCATTGAACTGCATGAGCTGTTTGTAAATTTGGAGATAGCTCTTTGTCAATTTTTTTGTTTTCTATTATTTTCTCCAATTCTGAAGCCTGTCTTTTCACCTTGCTTATAGTTTCTTTCATTGTGTATACATTTTTAATTAGGTCCCATTAATTTTTGTTTTTATTTCCATTACTATGGCAGGTGGGTCATAGATAATCTTGCTGTGATTTATGTCAGTGTTCTGCCTATGATTTCCTCAAAGAGTTTTATAGTTTCTGGTCTTACATTTAGATCTTTAATCCATTTTGAGTTTATTTTGCGTGTGGTGTTAGAAAGTATTCTAGTTTCATTCTTTTACATGTGGTTGACCGTTTTTCCCAGGACCACTTGTTGAAGAGACTGTCTTTTCTCCATTATATATTTTTGTCACCTTTGTCAAAGATAAGGTGCCCATAGGTACATGGATTTGTCTCTGGGCGTTCTATTTTGTTTCATTGATCTATATTTCTGTCTTTGTGTCAGTACCATACTATCTTTATGACTATAGCTTTGTAGTGTAGTCTGAAGTCAGGAAGGTTGAGTCTTCCAGTTCCACTCTTCTTTCTCAATATTGGTTTGGCTATTCGGGGTCTTTTGTGGTTTCATACAAATTGTGAAACTATTTGTCCTAGTTCTGTGAAAAATACTGTTGGTAGTTTGATGGGGGTTGCATGGAATCTATAGACTGTTTTAAGCAGTATATTCATTTTCACTATATTGATTCTTCCAATCCATGAACATGGTATGTTTCTGCATTTATTTGTGGCATCTTTGAATTCTTTTATCAGTGTTTTATAGTTTTCTATATACAGGTCTTTTCTTTCTTTAGGTGAATTCATTCCTAAGTATTTTTTTCTTTTCTTTGCAATGGTGAGTGGGATTGTTTCTTTAATTGCTCTTTCTGATTTTTCATTGTTGGTATATAGGAATGCAAGGGATTTATGTGTATTAATTTTATATCCTTCAACTTTACTATATTCATTGTTTAACTCTAGTACTTTTCTGCCAGCAACTTTAGGGTTTTCTATGTAGAGGATCATGTCATCTGTAAACAGTGAGAATTTTACTAATTTAGGATTGTTGAAAATGTTCCCTAATTTTCAGTGACTGGTCTTTATTTAGCACATTAACCCTTTGATAATTTAAGTTGCAAATATTCTTTCAGTTGACATTTGCTGTTTACTTTATTGGTGGTTACTTTTGTCATGAAAGTTTTTTAATGTGATCATATTGATCTAATGTTTTTCTTATTGATTTTGGATTTTGAATTATAGGTTTTCAGATTTTTTTCTTTCCCACTTATAGAAAAAGCAACTAGCTTTTCTTCTGTTAATGCAATTTTAAAAAATCTTTTTTTAAAATTTTTATTTTTACTATATTTTACTTTACATTACTGTATTGGTTTTGCCATACATTGACATGAATCCATCTCAGGTGCAGTTAAATCTCTAGCAACTTTGGAATTCATCCTCATGTATGATGTGATGGACAGATAATAATTTTATATCTTCTCCATATGATCCCAGTTACCCTTATCACTTATTTAAAAATATTTTTTTCATTACTTTTGTAATTTGCCATTTTTCTATTTTGACCCCTTGGTTTTTCCATCTATGCTTTCACACAAAGCACATTTTAGAATTATATTTAAAATGTTTGCTGTCTTAAAGTCCTTTTCACCTTTTTGCTTATTTTGATTTTCCTCAGGACATTTTGGCTAATAATTTTTTTGTACTTGTTTTCTCAAACATTTTGGTCTTATCCTCATGTTTCACAATACCAAAAAATGAATTTTGATTTCATTGGCATTCTCGTAAATGCTTAAATGAGCTCACAGAGAAGTGACATCTTTATGATATGGAGGCTTCCTACTCAAGGATATGGTGTTCATTTTCTAGTTTTCCATGTCTCCTTTTGTCCTTTTCTGTGATCTTTTTTTTTCTCAATATTTCAAAGTAAAAATATTTTATGATATAATGGCACTATACATTTGAAAAGCAGAACAAATCAAAATCAATTTTTGATAAGTGGTTTTAAGACCTGTACATGTCTAACTGAAGAACATTGCTGAGAGAAATCAAGTATGACACAAACACATGGAAATACACACCATGATCATGATTTAGAAGACTCAGTAGTATACAGATAGCATTTCTTCCCTAATTGAATTGAACCTAATTGAACATTTTATTCAACCTCAGTTCTCATACACATATTTTTGTTTAGTTTAGTATTACAGTTTGTGGCACATCTTTGAATTACTTATGTCCTATCATCATACAACACAAGAAAATCCTCCATGGTTTGATCAGACACCCCCTGCTCCCAAATGCCCAAGATGTGCTTCCATCATTCCCACTTCCATCTTTTTAGGTTCATAGATTTAACTGTAGACAAAGGAGGTAGGAATAGGACATCTAAGAGCTCTTGATTAATGACACGTTTAATACATGGAATATAGGGAAATACAGTGAAAGATAGGCAGAAAACAAGTCACCACTAGAGAAACTTATCTTTGAAAAGTCAAGGATCATCATGCATATGAAAAGCAAACCAACGTATGTTAAGTTGAAAGAAAGAATGATCCCTGAGGGTTGAGTAACTTTATTGTTGCTGATATGAATATCCATCAAGAGATATTACTCTCCACAAGAATGTAAGCCTAATAGAGAATTCAAGTTGATAACAAATGCAGTTTGATGCATCAAAGTCATTTTATTTTTTGATTACTCTACAAAACTTTCAAACTTTCTTTATCATTGAAAAAAAAGAAACCCTTTGATAATAGAGAAGAAAAACAGAATGGAAATAGAAGTCTTTGAAGCTCATGCAAATATGAATTGCAAATTATTTTATAATGGCTTCATTCAATATAACACAGGAAACAACGCAAAAACTTTAAGTAGTATTTTTTGTTTTTGTTTGCAGTTTTTCAGTATCTTGAAAATTACTTATTTTTAATTGAATATTTAATATAAACTGAAGTATAAACTATCAGCTTACTGAAATTTATATGTATAATCACAGTGATGAAAACAGTTTTGATAAGTTTTCTTTCCATGTAACCATGCAGTCCATTTTATACAGAATTATATATTGGTGAAGTGTTAGATGCTTATGACAGATGACCATACATAATGATTTTTTTATGTAATATAATGTTAGTCTTTTACTATTCTCCACCATTTTGTTGTTATTTAGTTGCTAAGTCATCTGTAACTCTTTGTGACCCTATGGACTATAGCCTACCAGGCTCTTCTGTCCATGGGATTCTCCAAACAAGAATACTGTAGTGAATTGCCATGCCCTCCTCCAAGGGATCTACCTGACTCAGGGATCAAACCCATGTCTTCTTTCTCTCCCACACTGGCAGGTGGATTCTTTACCACTGAGCCACCTGGGAAGCCCCCAGTGATTTAGGGTAGATTATAAATCTGTATGCTATGTGTCTGTGTGCTTAGTCCTACAAACACACCAAAATAGAAAAGGGTAAGAGGATTATTGCAAAGGGGAAATATAGATAGTAAATTATGACTAACACAAAAGAATCTATAAATTAAAGATTTATCCAAAAGAGGTTTCTGATCTCCAATATGCATGGAGCCATTCAAGACACTTAAGATAAAAGGATGAATAAGTAAGACGCTTTTAAGGGAAGGATTTCACAGTTCAGTAGAAAAGATAGGCGATGACTCAGGTAGAGTGTTATGCATTTAACAACAGCAGTGTACTTAAGGAGTTTACTAAAGTAGTGAAGATTGTGATTAAATTTGCCTCAGGGAAGCAGGAGGGCCAGTAAGGCTTCACAGAGGAGTTGGCTTATAGACAATAAAGATGGCTATATCTTTAAATAGCAGTTGAGCCTGGAAATGTATGCAAAAGGCACTTTTTCCACAGCTTTCAAAAATAATAATGGGTAAAGTGAAAGTAGGAATTGAATAGTTTCCATCCTTATATGTTATTAGAATATTTTTAAAAATGTAAAAATAAGCAGTTATTAAAAGTAGTCATAATACTTTTACTGAATAAAATGGTTTTAAATGTTCTTTTTCACATAATATATTTTAGAATGATAAGCTGTTTCTGCAGGTAATATCATAGCATTATTTTAGTTTGTATTTAGAGTGATTTTGTTGTTTTGTTTTTTGGGGGAAGTGATTTTTTTTTTTCTTTGTACTGACTTCAGCGTTCTAAAGAACTAAATTGTCTTTCTGATGGAAATATAATCTGCTTCTTTTGTGCAGATATTAAAGTCTTCTGTGGGATCTAAAATACTGTGGTAATCTTAAACACCCCATATGGACTGAAGTTTCTTAAGAGTTGAGCTTAAATATTAGGACCACAAAAATAAACACCTCTATTTTAATATTGTTATACAGAGATGATAGACAGTTTGGCAAGAAACAGATTATCAAATAGCTTCACTGGGGAGATGCTTCTTTTTCTTTTTGTTCTAATTAGATTACCTGGAAAAATTCGTTTATCCTTTATAGGAAAAGATAGTGTTAAAATTGGAGATTTTTCAACAAACCTAAACGAAGGCAAACGTACTACATTTAATATGAAAAGACCTTCATTTTGCCTTTAGAATCTGTAAAAGTGAAGAATTCTGCCTTGCAGTTTTCTTTGTGGGCAGCTTTTTCAGTAACTTCAGTAAGAATTATTCACATGTGCTTAAGTTGTCATTGTTATTAATAGTTCTGAAAATTTTCCTTAGACTTCCCAGTATATTCAACTGATGCTTGAATCTTTGCATAAAGTTGGCTTAAACTTTCTACAAATCTGTGAGTAGTTATTAAACATAAGATTATTGTGATTCTAAAGTTATATATCTATTACTTTATTTATTTTACTAGTAATGGATATATAGCTAGCTACCTTTGTTTTTCTCAAATAGGTATTTAGTTCTTCTAGCAACATTTATTGCAAATCTGTCTTTTGAAGATTTAACATCATAGAGCTTCTGCAGAAATCACCTGATGTATACATGGGTCTATTTCTGGACTCTGTATATTTTTCATTAGTCTACATTTCTGTTATTATTCCAACAGCAAACTATTTTGATTTCTATAGGTTAATATAAACACTTGAAATTATGTATTACACATTTTCTTTGTTCTATTTTCAAAATTATTTCCTCTGCTCTATATCTTCCTTTTTGATATACATTTATGAATTTCTTGACAGTTTCCTCAAAAAATGTTTGCAAGGAATTTGGGGAGGATTGCATTGAGTCTGTAGATAAGTTTTCTCAATTTAGATCTTCTTTATAATTCAATTCAGAAAATGTTTCTACTTTTCAGTGTTCAGATCTTACATATGTTGACATGAAACAAATGCACTGCTAAGTATTTCTCCAGAAAAAAAATTGGTTTTATTTTCAGAGAATTTCAATTTGAGGTATGCAACCATAGCAAGCCTAATGTAAGTTCCTGCATGGCAAATGAAAGAGAACCCTTTTACAAAGATGAAAAGGAAGTTGGGGGTACTATAGAAACAACAAAGAGTAGATAGCTCTTTATTAGCTGAGTCCCTGCTAGGAATCCAGTGGAGTCTTGAGAGATCCTCCTTTTGGTGCCTCAACTCTATTTAATTGAGGTTTTTGTTTATTAATTTTTACATATATATTTTGTTAACTTCTCCATAAATATCTCATGTTCTTCAGTTTAGTTGCTCAGTTGTATCGACTCTTTGCGAGCCCGTGGACTGCAGCACTCCAGGCTTCCCTGTCTATCGCCATCTCCTGGAGCTTACACAAAGTCATGTCCATCAAGTTGGTGTTGCCATCCAACCATGATACCTTCTGTCGTCCCCTTCTTCTCCCAACTTCAATCTCTCCCAGCTTCAGGGTCTTTTCCAATGAGTCAGTCTTTCTCATCAGGTGGCCAAAGTATTGGAGTTTCAGCTTCAGTGTCAGTCCTTCTGATGAATATTCCGGACTGTTTTCCTTTAGGATGGAAAAAGGTATTGCTCTAATAGAAAAATTCTAATTATTTATTGATATGTGGAAATATAGTTATTTTGCATATATTAACTTGTTCTCTGCAAACATATTTACTTATTAATTTTCATGGTTTTTATTGTAGTTTCTGTACGTTTGGTACATCATCTATGGATTAGAGTACTGATCTGTAGTTTTCTTTTCGTTTATTTATGCTCTTACCTATTCTACTGACTGTGAAATCCAGGACAGTGTTAAGTAGAAATGATGAGAACAGACATCTTTGTCTTGTCCCCAAGAAAGCAAGAAAGCATTCAGACTTTCACAATGAAATATAATTTTCAGTGTAGGTAGTATATAGATATTCTGTATCAGATAGTGGAGATGTGCTTTTATTCTAAGTTTGATGAGATATGTTGTTATAATAGATGTTGAATTTTTGTCAAATGTGTTTTGTGTATGTATCAAAATGATTACATGGTTTTTCTCTTTAATTTTTATGAATGTAACAACTTATATTGCTGATTTCTATTCCTAGAATAAATTCTACTTGGTCCTGATACATTATCTGTTTTAATATATTATTAGATTTGATTTGCTAATGTTTTCTTTCCAGTTGTCATGTCCCTGTTCATGACTAGACTGTTTCCTTTATCTTATTTGTTTATTTCCGTGTGCTCTGTATCTTTGTTGCTGCACTAGACTTTCTCAAGTTGTGGCAAGTGGGCTATTCTGTCACTACAGTGCCTCGGTTTCTCTTTGTGGTGGCTTTTCTGGTGGTGGAGCATGGGCTCTAGATGGGCAGGCTTCAGTAGTTGTGGTGCACAGGCTCAGTTGTTCCACAGCATGGAGGATCCTCCGAGACCAGAGATGGAACCTGTGTCTCTTGCTAGGAAAGTCCTGTACTGTTGTTTTCTAGTAGTATCCTTTTCTGCATTTGGGGTTTGAGAAAGAACTGATGAAAGAAATATATATATATATTAAAAAAAAAAGTGTGCTGTACCTTTCCTACCCACGTTTCTTCTCCCCTGAAAGTGAGAGAGAAATCTCCTGCATAAGGATATCCTGCCCATACCAGGAGGATAGAAAGCATCTTTACCACTAGAGTTAGGGAATTCAAAACTAAGAAAGTTGTTACCTCTTCACTAGTCTGCTACCCCAAACATTAACCCCATATTTTTGGACCAGTTTTCACAAATAATCATTTGTTTGTAGTGATATATAAACAGCCTGCTTTAGTTGCTCCTGTGTTGGTCCCATTTCTATGAAACTTTCATCTATTATATTATTATGTTTTTCTCCTTGTCTATATGTCTTGCATCAATTTAATTAATAGACCAGCCAAAAGAACTCAAGCAGGGTGTGGGGGTGGTATTTCCCCCGTTTAAAGGTGTGTTTCCACTGTTTTCTTGTTTGCATTTTTTCTGATACAATATCATTGGTTCTTTTATATCTGTTCTTTTTGCATAAAGGGACTCTTTTTCTTTAGCTACTCCCATGTGAAAGTAAAAGTCAGTCGTGTCTGACTCTTTGTGACCCTAAGGACTATAGAATCCATGAAATTCTCCAAGCCAGAATACTGGAGTGGGTAGCCTTTCCCTTCTCCAGGGGATCTTCACAACCCAGGGATGGAACCCAGGTCTCCCGCATTGCAGGCGCATTCTTTACCAGCTACTCTTATGGTCTAATCTTTATCACTGATTTTCAGTAATATTGTTATGATATACCTCAGTGTGATATTTTGGAGAAGGCAATGGCACTCTACTCCAGTACTCTTGCCTGGAAAATCCCATGGATGGAGGAGCCTGGTGGGCTGCAGTCAATGGGGTCGCTAAGAGTCAGACATGACTGAGCAACTTCACTTTCACGCATTGGAAAAGGAAATGGCAACCCACTCCAGTGTTCTTGCCTGGAGAATCCCAGGGACTGGGGAGCCTGGTGGGCCGCCATCTATGGGGTCGCATAGAGTCGGACACGACTGAAGTGACTTAGCAGCAGCAGCAGCAGTGTGATATTTGAATGTTTATCTTGATTAGAATTTGGTGACCTTTTTGAGTTAGAAGAGTTATATTTTCTCATAAAATTTGCAAAAAGAAAATGTACTGCTATTACAAATATGCTGTGGCCTCTTGTCTGGAATTCAAACTTCATGTGTATTGAACTATTTGATGTTAACTCACATACTACTGATAATTTACTCATTTGTTTATTTTCTCTGGGTCATTCAGTGTGGAATAATTTTATTGCCATGTCTTCAAGTTCAGTAATCATTTTTTTCCCTTGAAGTTTCTAATCTGTTAAATAAGCTGTTAATTAAGCTCACTTAGTGAATATTTGGAGCAGGCAATGTCACCCCACTCCAGTACTCTTGTCTGGAAAAGCCCATGGACACAGGAGCCTGGTGGGCTGCAGTCCATGGGGTCACTAGGAGTCAGACATGACTGAGCAACTTCACTTTCACTTTCCACTTTCATATATTGGAGAAGAAAATGGCAACTCTCTCCAGTGTTCTTGCCTGGAGAATCTCAGGGACGGCGGAGCCTGGTCGGCTGCCATCCAAGGGGTCGCACAGAATCTGACACAACTGAAGTGACTTAGCAGCAACAGCAGCAGCAGTGAATATTTAATTTTAGATATGGTACTTACAGCTCTAAAGTTCCATTTGTTTTTTTTTTTTTTGTGATTCCACTTGTCTCTTTATTATAATCCATATTTTCCTTTAAATCCTTGAACATGTATGGTAAATCGGTTTTCTTATTTGTATCTATTTTATTTATAATATTTCATTAATATTTTCTAATATTTTTTGTTGGCACTTTCACTGGTCATTGTATTATTGAATTTCTGAATGTTGGCGTTTCCCTCTAAAGAAATGTGTTTTGCTGTGATGACAAGTGATTTATCTGAGGATTAAGTTGATCTGTTTAAGTCTCATTTTGACACATTTTAGGAGGGAATCTTTGACGAGGCATGACTTTAAAACTAGCATAGCTCAACTTCAAAATTTTGGCCTTTCTAAAGTCCCTACCAAATAACTCACATATTGAACAAATATTTCTATTCTACCCTCATTCAAATTTGGAAATCTGTCAGCTTTGTGAGTCGTGATTTTTAGAGTTATCATTTTCCAGTGGTGGTTCTTTTCCTCTGAAAAACTAGCTTAATATTCAACATAAGAATCAACAGGACTAATGTAGACGGTCAGTGCTCCTCATCCATATCGCCTCTTCCCTAACACTCTGACATGAATTTTATCCATCTTAAGTCCTTTGGGCTTGAATTTTATCTCCATGGAACATAGAATCCATTGTACTCTGCCCATACCCATTACTGGGGCCTATTATATGCCCTAAGGCAGAAAGTTAGGGTGATCTTAAGCCTTATCTAATTATTTCACAGGGCTTAGAATCTGCCTGCAATGCAGGAGACCCTGGTTCAATTCCTGGGTTGGGAAGATCCACTGGAGAAGGGATAGGTTACTGACTCCATTATTCTTGGGCTTCCCTTGTGGCTCAGCTGGTAAAGAATCTGCCTGCAGTGTAGGAGACCTATATTGGGGGCTCCAAAATCACTGCAGATGGTGACTACAGTCATGAAATTCAAAGACACTTGCTCCTTGGAAGAAAAACAGTGACAAACGTACACAGCATATTAAAAAGCAGAGACATTACTTTGCCAACTAAGGTCCATCTGGCCAAAGCTATGGTTTTTCCAGTAGCCATGTATAGATGTGAGTGTTGAACTATAAAGAAAGCTGAGTGCAGAAGAACTGATGCTTTGAACTGTGGTGTTGGAGAAGACTCTTGAGAGTCCCTTTGACTGAAAGGAGATCAAACCAGTGAATCCTAAAGGAAGTCAGTCCTGAATATTTATTGGTAAGACTGATGCTGAAGCTGAAACTTCAATACTTGATCCACCGGATGCAAATAAATGACTCATTGGAAAAGACCCTGATGCTGGGAAAGATTGAAGACGAGAGAAGGGGATGACAGAGGACAAGATGGTTGGATGGCATCACCAACTTGATGGACATAAGTTTGTGTAAGTTCCGGGAGTTAGTGATGGACAGCGAATCCTGGTGTGCTGCAGTCCATTGGGTCACAGGGTCAAACACGACTGAGTGACTGAACTGAACTGAATTATTTCACATCTCTCAAGGATCAATGTGCTCTATGGCTGTTGCCAATTTTAAAAATATATTTTAAAAATATGTTTTTCTGTCTTTAATTTATTAGATGTGAGAGGACCTTTCTGGAACCAACTAACTGTCATGGCCATCAATGGAGACTCTACTATCTTTTCTCTTTTTAATAACTTATTTCTTATTGGAATCCTTTATAGAATGTTATTCTTTCATTCCAGAACACAATCCCCTTGTCATTTTGTGTGACTACTTCCGATCTTAGTTTAGATGTCATTTTAGTTTTTTTTTTTTTTCTCAGTAAGGTCCCTGGTACCTGTTTGCCCATGGGTACATTTTATTTGCTGCCGCGCCATTCCATGCTTCCTCCATGTGTGCATTTACTACACTGTCATGTTTATTTGCCGTTGACTTCTTTACAGGTGTAATCTGAGAGTTTATCCAAAGTATTATAATAGAATAAATATGAACTATTTAGTCTCATAAATATAAATCATTAAGTTCAAGTTTGAAGGAGTAAGAAATCAATTTCAAGTTGAGAAGAAAACATCTTAACCTTCATAAACATGACCACACATGAACAATGTAGAGCCACATTGTAGGCATAAGAGACCAAGGGACAAAGACACAGAAATTTGGAAATTTGAAAACATAGAAGTGAGTATAAATGTAATTGGGGAACAATCTGAAGGCTATTGAAGAATCCTGTGATGATTGAAAAAAGATATTTAACTCATCAAAAGAGCACTAAACTTATAGGATCAGACATTTCTGATAGTGGTATAAAGAGAGAGGAGACAAAGTTAATGGGAAGCTATTACCATAGTGAGATCAAGATATAATATTCAAACATGTGTGGGAGTATGCAATGTGGAATGTTCAAAGTGTATTATCAGTTTATATTGTTCTTACCTGAATATCTAGTTATGCTTTTAACTGAGATATAGATTACACAATGCATCACAAGTCAGAGGAAGAGGTTATATAACTTTCAGCATGTAAGGTTGGAGATGCCTCCATCAAGTTCAGGAAGATATGTCTAATACACAATTAGCTTTGGGATACCAGATAACAGAAAGTTTAGGACATCCAATAATAAGGTAGATAATGCTGTAAAGAAGAAATTAGTCAATTTAATGTGGGGAATTTTACAAATAAAATGACTCATTTTACCTAGCATACCTATTTTACCTATATTTATATATAAATTGTTAGTAATATTTTTATGCATTTTGACAACAGTGCAGTATGTGAATGCTGTTTTTATCATGATTTGCACAAACCAACTCTAAAAGATATTTTTCAGGGAAATCAAATATGACTGGCATAGTATATATTATTAAAGATTATTTTAACTTAAGTATAAGGATGGCATAGTGATTCCATCAGAAAAAAGATCTGTTAGTACCATAATGAATTTATAGATCAAGTGAGATAATATCTGTATTTTCTTTAAAATAGAGGAAGATGATACAACAAAATTGGAAGAAAATTGATCATTCTTAAGCCACATTTTCTAAATTTTGTATGTGCTTAATAACTTCTATGATATTAAAAATTGAAGTGTGTCACTTAAAAGAAGGGGTAGTTGCTCAGTCGTGTCTGACTCTTTGCTACCCCAGGGACTGTAGCCCACCAGGCTCCACTGTCCGTGGCTTTTTCAGGCAAGAATACTAGAGTGGATTGCCACTCCCTTCTCCAGAGGATCTTCCTGACCTAGGGATTGAGCCCATGTCTCCTGGATCTCCTGCACTGGCAGGCAGATTCTTTATCATTGTGCCACCTGGGAAGCACTGCTACTTGTATAAAATTGCTGTCGAATGACATACAGAGTTAGAAGACCCAAAACAGGAACCTTAGAGCTAACAGTGATTTAGGTAGCTGGAAAAAGATTAGATATAAAAGTTATACAATTATCTGGAAGTATATGGTGTGGGTGGGGCTCTTTCACTATGATAATGAAAATAAAAAATATATGGAAAGATTCAAGATGCACCGTTGTCTTGATAAAATCGATAGCATTGGCAACTGCTTCAAGTATGGTGTCAAGAGAGGGGAACAGATTCAATTTTGAAACTAAGGTTTGGAGGAAGTGGAGGACATTCAAACTCCAGCCACCCTTGCCCTGCACATTTCCAGGTGGAACACAGTATTTTCAGAGAAGAGTTCCCAAGCCTGCTTCAGGATGGATTNTGTAATTTTAATAGTCAATAGCTTAGAATAGTTTGCAACAATTGCTTTCAAATAAGTAACAGAATTACAGTGGAATCAAGGAATAACGGGTTTCCTCTAACTTAGGAAAGACGTGTCATGACAAGTCAGAAAATTGTGAGAATAAAGCTCTATATAGCATGTCCTGGAAAAAAAAAAAAAAAAAGAAACTAAGGTTTGGTTCTTTACTATAGTGATGTAATCAGCCAAAGTAGCAAACCCAAACCGAGAATCAATGCAGCCTTAGGAGGAGATACAATGGATGTGATCTAACTGTAAAATAGTGCTTTAAGGAAAAGGTACTTCAGAATTTGTTTACCATTTGAGCCTTCACAACAGTGAATGAATGAGAGCCCATTTCCTACTCCACACACTCTGATTTTTGAGTTTGCTTAATGTCAGTATCGAAATGTTATTTTTTTTACTTCAATATATTTACAATTGTATTCATTTAAATTTTGACATTTTAATAGCAATTCATTAAAATGTTAAAATTATTTGTATGTTGGTCTATGTCTTATGGGTCTTTCAGGCCTTCTTTTCTCTTTAAAGAAACTTAGTACAGGACAGTCTGGTCTTATATTAGTTAACCTACATTATTCATCTTATATTAGTTAATCTACATTATTCATCACATCACTATTACTTTCATATTGAATTTTACTCTATGTTAAACTCCTGATTAAATACATGTTTTATTAATGATAAGATAAAATCTGGAAGTTTGCTTTGGCTTTAATATATGATATGAGCTCTTTTTTGAAATAAAATCTTTAAATCAATAGAATTTTAGCAGAAATTATTATAATATACAAACTATGCTGAGCAATTTCAGATTACTTAAACACAAGTCTTATAATTGCAACACAATTGAATTTTATTATATTCTTCCCAAATTAAGTCAGGAATTGATTCTTTCATATATAACCATGGAAGCTTTTTTTCATAATATTTTAATCCCAAGAGAAGATGCATGAATTACCAAGAAAAACTTGACACACACCCTTTAAAAATAGTTTAAAATATTAAGTAATCAGTCTAGTTTAATTTGTTATGTGCTCATGTGTGCCCAGTCGTGTCTGACTCTTTTTGATCCCGTGGACTGCAGCCTGCCAGGCTCCTCTCTCCATGGGATTTCCCAGGCAAGAATACTAGAGTGAGTTGCCATTTCCTCCTCCAGAGTATCTTCCTGACCAAGAGACTGAACCTGTGTCTTGGCAGGTGGCTTCTTTACCACTGTGCCACTTGGGAAGCCCTTGGTATGTGCATCCACCAACTTAAACTTTTATTTCTATCTGTAAAGTAGGTCATTTATGCTTGAGCTGGTAGTTAGTTATCAGTATACTCCATTTCCTGCCCTTGTCTCAGTATCTGGAAAATTTTCAGAGGTCTCTCCAACCTGTTTTTGGTCTCCTTCAGTATTCTCAGGCACCCATACATAAGAATGTAAAAAAATGGACTTTTATACTGTGATATGCTGGTCCTGTATTATTTCTCTCATTATTTTGGACACACACACACACACAGGCACACGCACACACACACACACGCACACGCACACGCACACACACACACACACCTTTAATGAAAACAACGCTATTTTCACATTAAATTATAACAAATGTTTTCCTTCTATATTTGGTCTGAATATGTGGAGTATATGAGGGCTTCCCTAGTGGCTCAGAGGTTAAAGCGTCTGCCTCCAATGTGGGAGACCCGGGTTCAATCCCTGGATTGGGAAGATCCTCTGGAGAAGAAAATGTTAACCCACTCCAGTATTCTTGCCTAGAGAATCCCATGGACAGATAAGCCTAGTAGGCTATAGTCCACAGGGTCACAAAGAGTTGGACACGACTGAGTGACTTCACCTTTTGTAGAGTATACATAATAATACAAGTATGATAAATCTGGTCAGTAATTACTTAGTAATCCTTCGAAAGTGATTCCAAGTCATTTAGCAGTGGAAGTCTTTGCTTAGAATAAACACCAAGTCATAACTATGGAAGTCAGCTATAGCTAAATAGATGACTTAGATACATAAATTTAGGTACAAGTTTCTATAAAGCTATGGTGGTGGTTTAGTTGCTAAGTCATGTCCGACCCTTGCAACTCCAGGTCTGTAGCCCTGCAGGCTCCTCTGTCCATGGGATTCTCCAGGCAAGAATACTGGCATGGATTGTCATTTCCTTCTCCAGGGGATCTTCCTGACCCAGCAATTGAGCCCGGGTCTCCTGCATTTCAGGCAGATGATTTACTGACTGAGCTATGAGGAAATAAAGCTATAGTTATAGATATATTTCATGCTATGTAGATGGTATTCTTTTACTGACATTTTTAGGAAAATAAGAAAAGTAAATTGAGAATAACTGAACTTTTACAAAGGAATGAAAAATTTCTTCTAGAAACCTGTTATAACTGTATCAAATAGGAAGCAGTTGCAACAAAGAAACTGGAGAAAATCTGAGGCAAGTTTGGCTAAGAAAATCCCATCTTTTATAATAAGGACTTATTATCACTTCATCATCACTCAGGGTGGCCTGATATCTCTTCTTTGCATCAAAATTCAAATTAACACTGATTTTCCAAATTTCTGTACCCACAGTTGTTGAATTCACTACAGAGGAGCAGCTATATTCCTAGATTTAATTAACAACAACAACAACAAAAACTTTTCTCTAATAGACTTTGTAACGTGCCTGCCTTGTGTTACTTATTCTCTGGGAATGGCTTCTCTATTCCTCTGTAGATTCCTGACTGTATCTTTCACTCAACTGATGTGTTGCTCTCTACTACATATTAATAGACAGGAATTACATCTTGCCCTGAATTTTGGCAGGAAGAGTAATAATTCACTGCTTGAATCTGAACTAAAATTAGCTTCCACGTTGGTAGGACATATGAACACCTTGTTATGTCTATGCAGTGGCTTTGGATATTTTTTTTCGCTTGGCTATCACAGGATGGGTTTTAGTCTTCATATTTTACACACACTGTTATGGATTGCAGTAACTTTAAGAATTGGTGAAAGTGCTGCTTTTATAACCTTCACAAATTATTTTAGGTACAGCAGAGTTGGTAGTCTTTAGGATACCAGGTTTATGATTGTAAAGCAATTCTATGTTTAACATTTTAGAAAGTAATCATGTATCACCATATTTGTATTATCACCATATTTGGACATTGTTAAGTAAATCAAGGAAGAGAATTAAGTGCATTACACTTTATAACATGTGCCCTGTTATAAAATCTCTACAGTAAGAACTTCTTTATATGGAGTCATCTTTTTAAAAAGATCTTCATAAAACATGCAAAGTACAGCTGCCTGTAGTTGCAGCTGCAAGACAGAAATATTTTAGTACACAGTTTCTATTTGTACCAGGCCAGGTGAAGGTTATAAGGACCCACTCCAAGCAAAACTGTGAAGTCTTTGAACTTCAAGATTTAATTCCATTGTCATTCTTGTTGTTTGGTTTTCAGCTAAATTAAATATCTTTTATAGCAATTTCCTTCTCCAGTTGTAAAAATATAGAATCTTGATGTGTACTTTTTCCTGTCATAAGACACTTGCCTCTAATAGAGGGGCACCATTTATGACAAAGTTCTAGACTCTGAACTCAGCTTGATCTAGATTTGAATCTCATCTCTAATCTTATTAGCCATTTAAACTTTGGAAATGTAATCTTAGTAATTTTTCGTGTAATTTGATGCTTTAAGAAAAGTCTATTGAACTATGCTAGGCATAACTATAATATACAGACAAGCCTCCCTTATTGGCCTGAGAATTAAATATAATAATGCGTCTAGAACAATGGATAAAATGTATAAAATGCAATGTGTGCTGAGTATGCTGAATGTAATTTAGATTTTCTTCTATGTTAATCTAAAATTAATTATATTTAAAACTAATTTGCATCATTTTATATACATACATAGAGGTGAATAGTGTATATATTGTGTGTACATGTGTTATAACATTCTACTTAACTTTTAGAATACAAATACTTTATCATATAGTAAAATTATATAATAGTACTGAATTCTGACATTGGAGTTGGACTGGATAATTGGCTGAGTGATATATATAAAAGAAGAAAGATCTTCTAAAAGGCAAACATTTATTATTACTGAAGTAAGGAACAACTGGGAAAAGTCAGTTTGTGGTTATCCTGTACTGAAATATATTATGCCTTTGTGTTCCCTAAATAAATGACTTAACATTTCTTGTTAAGCCATTAACTACATGCATAGTGAAAATTTTTACGTGAGTAAATTATATATGTACTTTAATTTTTACAATGTGAATATTTAGTGTCTATATTTGAAAGAAAGGGAAAAAATGGACAGTGTATGAAAACTTAAAATACTCCTACAGAAATAGTAGCTTTTATTTAGTAATATCACCAATATGGGCTTCCCTGGGGGCTCAGACAGTAAAGAATCTACGTGTAATGCAGGAGACCTGGGTTCAATCCCTGGGTGGGGAAGATCCCCTGGAGGAGGGCATGGCAATCCACTCCAGTCTTCTTGCCTGGAGAATCCCCATGGACAGAGGAGCCTGGGGGGCTACAGTCCATGGAGTTGTAAAGAGTCAGATACAACTGAAAGACTGAGCACAGCAGAGCACATCACTAGTTCATCTACTTGCATGATACAAAATTTGATATAAATATCTTTTCCTGGTAGCAAATTTGTTTTC
The DNA here is from genome assembly GCA_006410615.1 of Neotragus moschatus. NCBI lineage: Eukaryota > Metazoa > Chordata > Mammalia > Artiodactyla > Bovidae > Neotragus > Neotragus moschatus. Next base: position 1,505,041 of record SJYA01000097.1, on the reverse strand, counting down.
AAATCCATGGTTATCATAGGCAAGTATTTTATAGAATTTGCTTTCTAATGAGTATTTGTGTTTCAGAATAGCTGAAACAAATTTAATAATGTCTATTTCATTTTTTCCGATGCAGGATTCTAAAATATTACAGCGTTTTCAAAAATCTTTATGTAGACATTCAAAAGAGTGTTACAATTAGTTGGACAAAATTTAAAGGTGAAAAGATTTAGGGGCTGTACTCCATTCTCATTATCAGTAAGTTGAATAAACCTCATCTGTGCAAACATTTCTTAATTTCTTAATATTTATTTTTTTAATCTTTAGCTCCATATTTGAGTATTATATATTTAAGCAAAATTTATAGGACTTCCTAGACAATTTGAAGAATAAATGACAGTATTTTATTATATAAAATATATGCATTCCACATACACTGTGAAGTATGAGAACAAGACTCCAACATCATTATGTTTAGTTTATATTTGGAGTGACATTTTGCCTCAGTCATTCATTTAAATAATTATAGTCTTGATATATAATATGTGAACGAGCACTGAAACACTGAAAAATATTGGAAAAAATTGATTCAGTTTGAGTTATTGAATAAAAAGATTTCAGTTACAAATGCATAGCATCACTTCATACTGTAACAAAGAAGTCCCTGAAATACTGGTTGATACCTTTGGACCATCACCGTATACATGCATGGAATCATTTAAAATGGATCATTTAAAACAAAATGGGGCTAGATCATTGAAAACAAAATTGTAACTTGTGACAATGCAACTGTGTAGATATGTAATAAAAGATCAATAATCTTAACACAGGAAAAAGGCCCAAGTTAGTAATAAAGTGCTTAAAGATGTTTACTGCATTTTTTACTTATATCCATTTCATTTGTTTGTTCAACAAATATGAATAAAATGCTTAATTAGCAATGTCTAAATTTTAAAGTAGTTTATTGCAAGCTGTTTTTATTACATTCACGACTGAGTGATCAATAGGAAGTTTATTTCAAATGTTAGCCCACTTTGTGGATTTATTTCAAGTGTTAGCCCACTTTGAGGACAGTCTTATAAATGTGGAATGGTGAGTGAGCTGAGTGACTGGAGTGTGTATCTATGATCTATGTATCTAACCCTATATCTATCTTTTACTGTGAGGACCAAATATAAACATGCAGGCCCTAGACTAATTAAAAGAGCAAGAGAACTAGAGGTACACCAGTGAATGGCTGATAATTGATACCTCCGGCCAAGGGAAGGCCAATGAACAGAGATTTTGTGGTAGTACAAACCATGCAACATTCTAGGTCTGTATCACAAATACAAAATGCATTTGTCCCAATACGGTGTTTAATTTGATTGGTTTTGCAAAATCACTGCAGATGCTGATTGCAGCCATGAAATTAAAGGACCCCTACTCCTTGGAAGGAAAGTTAAGACCAACCTAGATAGCATATTCAAAAGCAGAGACATTACTTTGCCAAAAAAGGTCCATCTATCAAGGCTATGGTTTTTCCTGTGGTCATGTATAGATGTGAGAGTTTGACTGTGAAGAAAGCTGAGCACTGAAGAATTGATGCTTTTGAACTGTGGTGTTAGAGAAGACTCTTGAGAGTCCCTTGGACTGCAAGGAGATCCAACCATTCCATCCTAAAGGAGATTGGTCCTGGATGTTCTTTGGAAGGAATGATGCTAAAGCTGAAACTCTAGTTATTTGGCCACCTCATGTGAAGAGTTGAATCACTGGAAAAGACTCTTGATACTGGGAGGGTGGCAGGAGGAGAAGGGGACAACCGAGGATGAGATGGCTGGATGGCATCACTGACTCAATGAACGTGAGTTTGAGTGAACTCCATGAGTTGGTGATGGACAGGGAGGCCTGGCATGCTGCAGTTCATGGGGTCACAAAGAATCAGACACGACTCAGTGACTGAACTGACTGACTGACTGACTGACTGTACTTTAAATATTATTTTAAAATTATTTTGGATTTTGTAAGTAGTAACTGAAAAGTCTCTGGGCTTCTTAGGTGGAGCTAGTGATAAAGAACCTGCCTGTCAGTGCAGGAGACCTAAGAGACATGGGGTCAATCCCCTGGAAGGAAGCATGGCAATCCATTCCAGTGTTTTTCCCTGGAGTATCCCATGGATAGAGGAGCCTGGAGGGCTATGGTCCATAGGGTCGCAAAGAGCCTGACAGGACTGAAGTGACTTTGTACACATATATGAGGAGTCTTGATCAAGTTAGTAACTTTGGATGCAATGGAATTTTTTTTCTCTAGGATCACTGTGTATATGTATAATATATGTATATGTATCTGTAAAAGTGTGAAAGTGTGAAAGTGTTAGTTGCTCAGTCGAGTCTGACTCTTTGTGAGCCCATGGAGTGTAGTCTGCCAGGCTCCTCTGTCCATCGGATTCTCAGGCAAGAATACTGGAGTGGGTAGCCTTTCCCTTCTCTAGGTTATCTTCCTGACCAGGGGATTTAACCAGGATCTGCCGCATTGCTGGCAGATTGTTTACTGTCTGGACCATGAGTGGAGTAAAATTTACCAGCACTGTATAAAATATGTATTTATAACATATAGTTTTCAATTATTGTCTGCTCTTCTGTTTCCATCCTACTTGCTGCACTGGAATTTAATTCTGACATGAATCAACTGGAGGTGGTAGGATGCCCCACAATTCTGCCTTCACTTCAGACTCCAGCTGCTGGTAGGGTACCCAAGCCACCCACATGTCTAACCAAATGGATTCAAAGTCAAGTGTTCTCATGACTCCCTGAGGTTTGAATAATTTGCTAGAATTACCTACAGAACTAAGAAGAGAACTCTACTAAATGGTTACATCATTATTATCTGGATGCCACTCCAGAAGGGCTTGATGGAGACAGGTGGAGGAGTTCTGGGAGATTTGGTGCTCTCTTCCAGTGGAAACAGGGCTTGCCACCCTCCTACCACATCGGGATGTTCTCTGACTGGGAAGCTCCACTGAAGGGTGGTCCAATATTTTTATTGGAGTGTCTCATATAGGCATGACTGATTAAATCATTGGCAGTGGCACTGAACACGATATTCAGCCAGGCATTCCTTGGAGGTTGGGCTGGCTCAAAGTCCTGGACCTCTGTTCACATGGTTGGTGATTCTGGCATGAACAGCATCCATTCTTCAGTTTTAGGGGCTTATGAGTGAGTTTATGAGCATAAACTATCAGATATGATCTTAGGAACTCATAATAATAAAAGATATTCTTATTACTTGTAAAACTGCAAGGAGTTAGAATCTCCCTCCCAGTAACCATGGATAAAGGCTAGTGAAATTTTTATTATGCAACAGCCACCATTTGTTTCATATTTGAATTTGAAACCATCTGTATGACGATTGGAATTATGCAGTACTTGGGTATAGCTTAGGTAATTTGGGAATAATGTGGTTCATGAAATAGCATAACGGGTTATGGTGATTTTGAAATATTTCATTTTTACCCTGTGTCCAATTCAGAAGTAAATTCAGAAAATGATTTATTTCACCCAGATATTCATCAGTGATACATTTGAAATGTAATATTTTCAAAAAAATACAATTCTAGGACATAATATCAGAACATATAATGAATGACAACTCTACACGTAAATTAAGGAAAATATTCATCTTGTGAAACAGAAAAATAAAATGGGTCATGTGTCTTAAAAATATACATAAAACATAGAGATAAATGTTTGCTGATTTACCAGGTCGTAAATTTTCATGAGCACTTGTGCTTAAAACTTTGTTTAAATACCAGTAAATTACTAGCATGAAATGTTGCAATTTACATATGACTATAGGGGACTGAGGTACATTGAGATCAGCCAAAACTCTGTAAGAAAAAGAAAGGCCCTCTCAAGTTCATACAATTTTCACTCCTCACATTTAGTGAAAATGGCCCAATTTGGCATTACTCTCTCCTAGTCTTACATTTGACAAATGGACTTAAATGATTACAGGCATAAAAAGAAGAAAAAAAATTCTTGGTAATGATTGGCATGTACCAAGATAGAGACGAAAGCCTGTAAAAATCCTGTCAGATTACCCAAAGCCCTGGGAAGCAAATAATCGTTATTCCTACATGTTTCTAGCATCAACACTGATCTGAAACATATCCTTTATTTATGAAGAAACCAGGCTGACGTTTAATCTGTCAAAAAGTATCACGAATAAGTAGTTTAAGTTTGTCGGTTGGAAGTAATTTGGCAGTTCCTGTGAAAAGATTAGACTGCTTTTATGAATAGGTAAAAAAGGGATGCCCCAGTTGCTTACTCAGTCCTTGTGCTTAAAATAATGAAGTGGCCAATTAGCATAGTCTTTCATCCCCTTTCCTAAATAGTAGTGTTGAAGTAAAAAGAGACATTTATGTAATCATATATTTCTGTCCTTGATGTATGGCATTGAATTAATGATGTCAGGAATACAGACTAAGAAACTTGACAGCTTCTCTGAAGAAGCTTACACTTTGGTAAAAATAAAGATAAATAGATCAATGCATTATTTTCAGTAGGGAATGCTAAAATCGAGGTCAGTGATTACCTGTAGGAGAGAGCATGATTGAAGTACTTCAAAGGTAGTTTGCTAAAGAGTGGAGAATGCAGAAGACTTAAGAAGGTAAAAAAGAGAAGAAAACTTCTTCATTGCTAAGAACACAGCCTGGCTCTCTGACTCTCTTCACTGTGCTGAAGTTTTGGGTTTATCAGCATTGTGCTCTCTTAAAGACATTTTGTCTTGAAAAGTGATACTTTAAGATATTACTTTCTTTCACACACACATAATTCTCAAAAACAAAACACGCACACAAAACCCCAACATCTTCACATAATGTTAGTTTGCTGTATTTTTTCTTTGCTTACAATATTACTTATTCAAAACATTTCATTGTTATAGTTTCTTTTCTTTGTTAATACGTATGTTGCTGTATATATGTGTATTAAATATTAGTATATTTTTAGCATCTATATACAGTTACTGACATGAGGATAATAACCTTCTTTTGATTTGCTAAGTGTCAAGAATGCTTATAAGGACTTTCTATGGATTGTATATTTTATAACTACAAATATACCAAATTTAATGCTGTTGCTTCTATATTCCAGATAAACTGAGGGCAGACAAATTTAGGGAAACAAAAGATTTCACATCTAGTAGATGGTAGTACTGAGCTATCAAGCTGACATTCTGCTCCCAGCATTTTGTAATCTAGCTCTTAATTATTGCCTGGGGGCCTGATGATCCCACTTTCCTCCTGGCCAATCTCCTTGGATTGGACTAATGTAATGAATAAGGCATGATTCCTGAATTCACTACAGGCATACTGGAAATGTCAGCCAATACCCCAATACCCAGAAAAGCCTCTATTTATATTTAAGTTAGAGTGGACAGTGGCCACCAGGTGGCACCAAATACAATCAGAAATGGATAAGCTAGCATCCTGGAATCCCCTAGGCAAGTTGAGTCTTATCAGTCATGCAGTTCTCTAGTTTATAGTATTGAGATTTTTTTCTTTAACTCCACATATGTTATGGTCAAGTATTCTATATTTTGATTTGAAGTTGAAGAAAATCCTGAAAATAAAATATTAATATTTTATGGAAGACTACAAAGTTCTAGGGAAAACTATAGTTGGCTTTTTGAAACAGTATCTGGGAGTGTCAAGGAAGTCTAAAAGCTATAAAACACATTTAATGCCTCAAGTCCCCTTACAATAACTGTATTTAAAAAAGTAGAACTACTGCCTGAACATCTCGAATGAGAAACACAATCCCCAGAGACTATTCATCTGTGGTCAGATGGCAGAAAGTGCTTTTTAAAAAATTAAGCCCAAATCTGTATTTTGTAATTTTTTTTAACTGTTCTAGTACTGCTTCTATTGTTTCTAGTGCTAACTTGGAGGGTACTATAAAATCAAATGAGAACCTTTCAATCTAACTTTCATCCAGAGATTTAAATAAAACTTAAACTCTTCTAGAACTATTTCTCAAGCTAATTTAATCACAGTCCCTTTGCTTCTTATCCATGTTTATATTTACTAATTCATTTTTGAAGAAATATTAATTGATGACTCTATGCCTGGCACTGTGTGAGATGTGAGGAATCAAACTGAGGCATAAAATGTGAGTCAAACAGACAAAACTCTGCCATCGTGTCCCCCCACTGCAATGGGAGGACCAGACATTTCCTAGATAAACACTGTGATTGTAGATTATATTAAATTATCTGAGTACAGTAGAGAAAGATTTGAAATGGTAACAACTGAGTAAAATCACTGAGTCTTTATCGTGGGCCAGGTGCTATTTTAAGTACTCTTCAGGCACTATTTTATTTAATTCTTGTAACTTTGTTAGTGAGTGTTTTATGCTTCCTTTCAACCACCCTCAGGCCTGATAATTGTCTAAAGGGACTCAGGGGACTCAGAAAAGCTCTTAATACAGTTCATTATGGTGAAAGGATATGGATCAAAGTCGGCAAAGAGGAATGATGCACTGGACAAGGTCCAGGAGAAGCCTGTATAAGCTTCAAGTGTCTCCTTCCACTGATGTCACATGTGAACAAACTTCATTGTTCCAGCAATGATGTGTGGCAACACATGCAAAGGATTAATGTGGGAAGTTCATCCAAGCGTTGGTGTCCTGGAATCTCACTGGAGTCATTCCCATAGGCATGTAGCACCCTCATGACTGACCTTAGCTGCTCAGAACCCAGTCCCTTCCCAGACCAAATACAGACCGTTCATTATAAATAGCACGGCTTGTCCAAACTGGTACCCTGTGGGCAAAGGCCTCTTTGGGACAGATTATTAAAAATCCTCTTCTGGGACAGATTATTCCAAAGGATAGGAGATTCTCTTTCACGGATCAGCCAAGCTCTTTCTCTGGGATTTGAAGGGTTAGAAGAATCCTGGTCTGCTGAGTTAAACTGTTACACCTCAGTCCACCAGCCTGGCTCTGGTTTAGGCTCTCTTACAGTGAAACAATCATCTTTCTGGGCATCAGAATTTAGCACAGTATTTATATTTTCCTTTACACGAGAAATCAGTACTGATTATAGGACATATTTGCTGGAATAGACCTTTGTGCATATGCCATATATATAAGACACAGCATCTTGGCCATGATTTAGTCATTTCCAGGTTCCAGGTCAGTTGGACAACAAAACCTGTCACTCTGTCTTGGTCCCAGGTTTATACCAAGACTGGCTGCGGGTGATCACACCTGGACATAATTTAGCTTGTGTGTGCCAGAAGACCGCCTGTAACCTTCCTTGTCTTAAGATGGGGCCATTCCCTAGGGCATTTAGGATCCACTCCGTATTGCCTCCAGTGTTAATTGCTCATTCGTGTCCATTTCTTTGTGACCCCATGGACTGTAGCCTGCCAGGCTCCTTTGTCCATAGGATNGGACATAATTTAGCTTGTGTGTGCCAGAAGACCGCCTGTAACCTTCCTTGTCTTAAGATGGGGCCATTCCCTAGGGCATTTAGGATCCACTCCGTATTGCCTCCAGTGTTAATTGCTCATTCGTGTCCATTTCTTTGTGACCCCATGGACTGTAGCCTGCCAGGCTCCTTTGTCCATAGGATTGTCCAGGCAAGAATACTGGAATGGGTTGCCATTTCCTTCTCCCGAGGATCTTTCTGACCCAGGGACTGAACCCGGGTCTCCTGTTCTGCAGGCATGAGCCACCAGGGAAGTCATCAGGGAAGCCGCTATACTGCCTACTGCCATGAAAAACCCATTACCTTTTTCAGTTCTCTTCACCCACTGTCTTTTTCAATACTGTTTAATAGCATTCCTCCCTAGAAACAAAGATGTTATATATTTGTGCACAGACAGCATACTGTGGGTATGTAGGTACTTATTTGTCTATGTAAACAGGAACCTCTCTAAAAATGTAGTCAGCAAGATTTTTGATTACGTGGTAACTTTTCTATCAAGAATTGTAAGCCACTTCAGTCCATTGGCATAATGGACTTCTGTTTATAGAAGTTTCTTCTCAAGTGATATCTTTTGTAATAGATGTAATTGGAAAAGCAAGAGTGAAAAATACTGATATATTACTGGAATTCACTTAGTTATCAGCACATTTGTCCAGCTTATCATCATATTGTGTGACCAAAATATTTCCCAGAACAATGTAACTCATGATTATAGGTTTTCATCAGATCCTAAAATCAGAGGTTTTATTGGTAAACACATGGTTTCACCTTTTGGGGGATTTCGTATAATTGTGCTAAGAGGCCTTTCTTTGGAATATACAGATTTTGAACCACCCAAGACTGTAGAGTTAACCTTCCGCTGACAAGGTAACTACTATTTGTACCTCTAATTGACAATTGAAGGAATTTGGACATAAGGTTAATAACCTAATCAAAGTACAATGACTCAGCTTTAGAGAGATTGGTCAAAGAAGGCTCTGAGTGAGTGACATTTAAGTAAAGCCTAAAGAATGAAAAGGTGATAGCCATAAAAAGAATAGAATGGCAGGTACTCCAGATGAAGGAGTAATCGGTATGAAACAGGAACATCCTGAATATTCAGGGTATTGCAGAAAGTTAAATGGGGACACAAAATAGTCAAGGTTGAGTGAGGCAAGAGATGCAATTTAAAAAGTGGACAGGGTCAGATTTTGCACAGCTTTAAAAATTTTTATGAGTAAGGAATCAGTCATGGTAGGAAAGAAGAGACAATAAATGGAAGTTGGTTGTGGCATTCTACATAGGATGATGGTTAGCAAGACAATAAGACATGACTGAATTACATTTTGTAGGTAAAATTCAGAGCACATGGATATCCTTGAGATATATCAGTGAAAGATCTGCCCTCTCAGATCTTATATTCTGTTTGAGAGAGGCTAAAAATAAATATAACAAACAAGCAAATTATATATTATGGATGTAAGTAATGTAGAAAATATAGAAAAGTAAGAGAGATTAGGAGTTGAGGATAAGAAAGATGTACCACATTAACCCATGTATTCAATGTGGTAGTGTTGTTGTTGTTCAGTTGCTAAGTTGTGTCTGCATTTTTGCGACCCCATGGAATACAGCACGCCAGGCTTCCCTTTCCTTCTCCATCTTCTGGAGGGTAGCATTGGAGTTAGACAACCTGATCTTCTTCTATTAGCATTAGTTTGCTTCTTTTTGTTATGTTCTTTGATATTTTGCACCTAGTCACATTTCTTCATTTCATAATCCACATAGCAAAATTGAATTTTATTGCTTTCCCTTAAATGCTTCATTATTTTGTAGTAGTTGTTTATCCTTCACCATATTGCCTCTCTTTCTAAAATTTTGTTGGTTAGAATAGAATCTTTCTCGTTATTTGCAGTATTCAGTCTTGAGTTATATTTCATCAAATTGTATTGATATCTGTGTGAAAAATATTTGTGATAACCTATGAAGTGTATATGTGTGCAAGCGTGCTCAGTGGTAAGTTGTGTCTAACCCTGTGGACTGTAGCCCACCAGGTTCCTCTGTCCATGGGATTCTCCAGGCAAGAATAATGGAGTGGGTTGTCATTTTCTTTGCCAGGGGATCTTCCCAACCCGAGGAAGATCTTCCCTCATCTCCTGCATTGGCAGGCTGGTTCTTTACTACTGAGCCACCAGGGAACCTCGACCTGTGAATTACTCGGCTCTAATTGTTGTCTTATATTCCACTGATGTTTTTAGTTTTACTCTTATATTTTCTTTCTTTTTTTCATATACAACTAATATCTTGAGAAATGTTTTCAATTTGAGGGGGTAGTGGGATAAGATGGGAAAGGAGGCTTATGAACAGGTGAGTGGCAATTAAAATGCCTATTCTTGTCTAGCTTCCAGAGAGGACTGCCAGTTTTACCTAAGACAGAAATGGTATTCTCTCTGTCACTCTTCTTTTGAAATTTGTAATGCTTTATTTATATTATAAAAAAATAATTTACATTATCCGAAAAGAACAAACTATGTTTATAGTTTGTATAGATTTATAGTTTGTATAGTTTGTATAGATTTTGTAATGGAGAAAACTTATATCTCAAAGGACCTAGGATTTAAATTCACAAGACAATTATACAGAGTGAAGTGAGCCAGAAAGAAAAACACCAGTACAGTATACTGACACATATATATGGAATTTAGAAAGATGGTGGTGTTAAACCTGTACGCAAGACAGCAAGAGA
>SJYA01000097.1:1435810-1494842 GCA_006410615.1 Neotragus moschatus | reverse complement strand
AAGAACCCTTGGTCTAAGTCCATTATACAGAGTGAAGCAAGTCAGAAAGAGAAAAACAAATATTGTATATTAATGCATATAATGGAATCTAAAAAGATGGGACTGATGAACATTTTGCAGCGTGGCAGTGGAAACGCAGACACACAGAACAGACTTGCAGACACAGTAGTGGAAGGAGAGGGTGGGATGAATGGAGAGAGCAGCTCTGAAACATACATGTTACCATATGTAAAACAGAGAACCAGTGGGAATCTGCTGTATGACACAGGGAGCTCAGACTTGGTGCTCTGTGACAACCTAGAGGGGTGGGAAGGGGTGGGAGGCTCAAGGGAGGCTCAAGGGAGGGAGACGTATGTATTAAAATACCTATGGCTAATTCATGCTGATGTATGGCAGAAACCAGCATAATATTATAAACTAATTATTCTCCAATTAAAAATAAATAAATTGAAAAAGAAAAAATAAATTCACAAGACAAGTGAATTTGTTTTTAGTTGAGTAATTTGAAAGAAAGATACCACACTTTTAATATATTATCCTTAAAAATTTTATGAATATTTATTTTTTAAAACTAGAAAAAGAATAATAGATTAATGTTAACAGAAGAAGATAAATAATAAAAGTTAGAGCAAATATCAAAGAGATTGAAAATTGGAAATCAATTAAAATGAGCCAAACTGAAAGCTGGTTTTTTTTTTAGAGATCAAAACTTGATAAGCCTCTAGTAAAACTGAGGAGAAAAGAGAGAAAACAAAACTACTAATATCAGACATGAAAGAGGAAGCCTCACTACAGATCCCATAGGCATGAAAAGGACAGTAAAAGAATACTATGAATAATTCTGTAGTCACAATTTTGAAACATGAAGTGGGCAAATTCCTTGAAAGACACAGTCTGCCCAAACTCCTACTAGAAGAAATAGAAAAACTGAATAGGCATGCATATATTGAATAGATTGAATCAATATTTAATAAAGTTCCAGAACAGAAAGCAACAAGCTGAGATAGGATCACTGCTGAATTCTACCAAACATTTAAGGAAGCAAATACACCATTTCTTAGCAATCTCTTCCAGGAAAGTACAGTCAGAGGCAGTGCCTCTTAACTCATACTCTTAGGCTTCCATTACTAAAGCCAAACAAAATCATTACAGGAAAATACAACTATAAAACAATATCTTCCATTATATAAATGTAAAAAATTATCAATAAAATAGTAACAAATTGAATCCAACAGTGTATAAACAGAATTATATTCTGTGACTAAGTAGAACTTATCCTTGATATTTAAAGCTGATTCAACATTTTAACATTATATTAAAAATCAATTAATGCGATTTATCACCTCACTGGCTATAGAAAAAAATCACACGATCATATTAATAAATACAGAAAGTATTTGACAAAAATCAACACTCACTCATAACTAGAAATGCAGAAAACTAGTAATAGAAGAAATTTCTTCAACTTGATATAAAAAAAACTACAGAAAACTTAGTGGGAAAGTCTCAGGTTTCTCACCATTTAGTATGGTGTTAACTGAAGATTTTATGTACATGTTTACCAAGTAGAAGATATCAAAGAAAAACTATTTAAGTGGAGATATTCTATTTTTATAATGGTAAGCTTAAATTTTATCAATATTTCTTCCTAAAGTGATCTGGAATAATCAACTCGGTTGAAGGGAAAGAATAAAGTTGGAGTACTGATCCAACCCAACTTCCAAGGCTTACCATAAAGCTACAGTAATCACAGTAGTGTGGTATTAGTGGAAGGGTATAAAAATATTAATAGACCAGTAGTACAGAATATAGAGACCAAAAGTAGATTCACATAAATAGAGTCTACTGTTCTTTGACATAGAAGCAAAGATAGTGTAATTGAGCAAATGGAGCCTTTTCCACAAGTGTTGAAAAAACAACCAGGTATCAACATGTACACACACAGAGATACACACACACACACACACACACACACATGAAAGCTTGCACACAAAATGAGTCTAGATATAGACCTTATACCCTTCAAAGCATTAACTCAAAATAGATCATAGACTTAAATGTATAATGGAAAATGCAAAACTATAAAACTCCTAGAAGACAAAATAGAAGAAAGTCTATGTGACTTTGGGTATGATCATGAAAATTTAGACTCAAGAGCAAGGGTATAATCCTTTGAAGGAAAGAATTTATGAACTAAACCACTAAAATTTTAAGAACTTTTGCTCCAGGAAAGACACTGTCAAGAAAATAAGAATACAAGTCACAAAATGGGAGAATCTATTTGTAAAAGACACAGTTGACAAAGGAATGTTTTCTAAATACACAGAGAACTCTTAAAATTCAATGATAAGAAAATTAACAACCTGATTAAAAACTAATGGACAGAAGCATGAATAGAAACATTAACTCAGAAGGCATATGTATACAAAATAAGTGTATGAAAATACATCCAACTTCATATGTCACTAGAAAATTGAGAATTAAAATGAGATACTACTGCCCATCTTTTAGATTGGTCAAATCCAAAATATAGACAACACCAAATGCTGGTGAGGTTATGGAGCAACTGGAATTCTCATGCATTGCTAGTGGGAATGCAAAATGCTACAGGCACCTTGGAATCGCTTTGGTAACTTTTTGCCAAGCTAAACTAAGCATAGCCTTGCACTATGATCTAGCAGTCATACACCTTGACACTTACCCAAGGAATTGAAAATTTGTGTATACACAAAAACTTTGCAGATAGATTTCTTATAGCAGCTTTATTCATAATTGCCCATTAAAAGCAATTAATCTCTTTCAGTAGGCAAAAGGATAAGTAAATTGTGGTACATCCACACAATGGAATATTATTCAGTGCTAAAAATAAGTGAACTATTTAAGATGTGGAGGAACTTAAATGAATATTATTCAGTGAAAGAAAACCATCAGAAAAAACTGCATACTATAGTTATTCCAATTATATGATAATCTGGAAAAAAAACTATGAACACTGCAAGATTATCAGTAGTTGCCAGGGGCTAAGGGGGAAAAAGGACAAATAGGCAGACCACTGAGAATTTTTAAGGCAGTGAAATTCCTTCATATAGTATTAAAATGGTGATATATGTTATATATTTGTCAGACACCAAGAGTGAACTGTAATGAAAACTGTGAACTCTGAGTGATGATGTGTCAATATAGGTTCATTGATATAATGCAAATATACTGCTGTGGTGGGGACATTGACATTGGGGGAGGTTGTATGTGTGTCAGAATAAAGGGTATATAGGAACTTTCCATACTTTCCACTCAATTTTTCTGTGAACCAAAAAGTGTTCTAAAATACAGTTTATGCACTTAAAAAAATCTTGTAAGATCAGTTTCAACCATCTGCCTTTTAATTTAAGTGTTCTTGAACACATATTTCAGCTTTAATCTTTGATATTATAATAGATTACATGGTCAATTAGATAAGGGTGTGGTAATACATTTATAATGGGACACTTTCAGCCTCTGGTATGATTAATTACCATGCATTAAACATTGGCTGAGAAACTGCAGTAAGTAACGATCATGGGATTGTTACTGCTTGAAAAGGATTTTAAACTGGAGGGAGGCAAATACTCATAGTATGCTCTCTCAGGGAAGTATTTCAAATTAAAAATGCCTCTACTCCAATCCCTACTAAATGGTGAAGTGAAGTTGCTCAGTCGTGTCTGACTCTTTGCGACCCCATGGACTGTGGCCTACCAGGCTCCTCTGTCCATGAGATTTTCCAGGCAATAGTCCTGGAGTGGATTGCCATTTCCTTCTCCAGGGAATCTAAATGGTGAGGCATTAGTAATAGTAAAACAGTGATAAAAAACCGTAGTGAACAATCTGCTAACACTGTTAGTAGAGACATCACATGAATAATCTTACTTTATCCTCAAATATTCCTCTTTGGTAGGGTACATTTTGCCCATTTTTGGTATTGAGGAAGTTATGAGGCTCTGAGAGGTAAAGTAAATTGCTCAAGCTCACACAGAAAGAAAATGCTGGGTTTAGGTATCAGTAGACTTCTCTTTCTCTCTTGGAAGAAGGCGATGGCACCCTACTCCAGTACTCTTGTCTGGAAAATCCCATGGACAGAGGAGCCTGGTAGGCTGCAGTCCATGGGGTCGTGAAGAGTTGGACACGACTGAAGTGACTTAGCAGTAGCAGTCTTTTCTCTAGAGTGGTACCATATTGCTTCCCACCTTCTCCTATTGCCTCTTGTGGTCACACTTGAATTTCACTTGACACAATTCTTGAGTTTTCAGAATATACTTAATTGTATCATATCATAGATTAGTGGACATCCAAGAAGATTGACAAGTAAAGAGAAGGAAAACAAAGACTATCTCAGAAATATTTTTGTAGCTTAAAATTTGTGTTGATTGAATTCAAACATGAGATAAACTGTTTTACCTGAGAATGCTAATGTGGATCAACAGAAAGTTCAGTATTAATTAGAAGAATATTGTTTTGGTAGCTGTGGGATAAATGAAATTATCCTAATTAGTGTACTAATAGGTCTATACACTATATTTTAAGAACTTCTATTCATAGTTTTAAAAAGTCTAATTATTGTAAGAAAATGATCATATTTATGTCTTTTATTCCCCAGTAAACTAGTAAACACAACTAAACTGTAGGTTTTTGATATTTTTATTTATTTTTTGTTCACCAAATATATTTTTTTCTATTTAAGCATAGTGCCCAATTTAAAATTTTTTGCAAGCTTGCATTTGTTTCCAGTTGTTTTCTGCGAGAATAGTGACAGAGTCATCAGTTTGGTAAATTGGGAGGAAAAAATAACAGGAATCTACATACTAGAGCCTCAGGCTAAAATTTAAAAATAAATTCTTTAGATAGAAACTCTTCTTTAAGACTATCATACTAATTTGTGATGTTTAACAAATTTGCCCAATAATATTCTTAGATAGTTTGTGTCATTTGGGTCTAACTTAGTTTTAATATTTGGAGAATTTTTAAAATAAGAATGTTTTTTAAGCTTTTTATTCCTAGTAGTATTTAGCTGTAAGCATGGAAAAAATCTCCTGTAAAAAGATACAAATAAATCCGTTGCTTTTTAGTATACACTTCATGTGTCTACTGCATAATGCACAATTGTAGTTCTGTATAAATATATAATCAGTTGGCTGCCATTAATGAAGTTTGGTATAATTATACAGGAGAAGCAAGTGTACTGGTTTAAAAGTGTTTCAACATTTAAGTGGGTAAAGTGTTTCCTCTCACTAACTAAACGACCCCATCAATTTCATCTAGAGCTGCAGGCACTTCATTAATACTTTAGTAGAGGAATATGTGACATTTAAAATATTTATCTAACTGAAAACTGTAGACTGACATTGTTATCAAATATGCTACTGGCTGAGATTTTTCTTAACATTTATAGTCATTTGAAGTTTCTTCATATATATCTCATAACAGATTATTTTCCAAATGCATGGTTTATAAAGAAGAAATAAACAATAGGATGAAATATATTTGTTTAATTCACTTCTATTTATTTAAACCTGGCTTCCTTTTATTTTTTCCCAGTAATATTATTTATGAGCCTCAGTAATAGTGCATAACTGCTACACTGTAGAATGTATCTTCAGTTTGCTTTCTTGTGTGGGGATTTGAGAGTGCAGAGTAATATAAATAATTAATGTAACACAATGCCTGGAGCAGAGAGAGGATTTAAAAGTTACACAAATGAATTATACAAATTATGGCGTTTTTTATTTTGCATTTATTAACATACAGCAAAATTTCTCTGTTGATATAGAAATATATTCCAGAGGAGAATTGTTTGTACTTAGGTGATCATTCTTTGCTACTCAGTGGAATGAATGTGGACCAAAATCAATGAATTAAATATGACAGTGCAATGAAAAGTTATACAGTATTATGTTTCAGAGTAGGCAATGTTTCCGAGTAATACAAACTTGCCTAGAGACATATTATTATTATTTTTTTTTTTCAGTTTCCAAGGTTGTCAATAGCAGTGAGCCTAGTGTTCGGTTAGATGTATACCATGGCAGTGAGTTCATAAGTAATGAATTGTATGGACCTTCATTTAGTGACTATTAAGAGATTCAGTAGAGGGTGACCTGAAGAATAGATTGACTTTAACTGTTTCTTTAGGTTTCCTCAGATAAATTAAGAGCAAAACACCAAAGACAACACTATGAAAATTCTTTTGTAAGAGGCCAAAGCAGTTTGACACAGATACGCTTATATCCTGGTATATTCAGTCCTGCATTTTTCTGCATCCTTGGAATAATAATTAGTATGCTTAGATAAGTAAATATCCCAGATACCTTTCAAACTATTTGTTATACATTTTATTTTTTATTAATCAAACTTCTGATGAAAATTAAGCAGAGGTCTGTTCAGTCATGTTCTATTTCATAAGAGTACACATGGCTGGTAAGTAGCATATCTATAGGCTTTAAGAGTTACCAGACCTAGAATTGACATGCAATTTTGAAATTTAGAGGTTCCAGCAAAGCTTTTCCTTAAAGAATCAGTCATCCAGCCCTTGTATACAGTATACAATAGGTTCTGTCATTGGATTGCCATCCTGAGAAAATAAAAAAACTAGATAAGTAATTAACTTTAAATTTCAGGTAAACAATGAATAATTTCTTAGCATAGGTATATATCCTATGTAATGTTTATGGCTTCCCAGGTGGCATTATCAGTAAAGAACCCACCTGACAATGCAGGAGACATAAGAGACATGGGTTTGATCCCTGGGTCAGAAAGTTCCTCTGGAGGAGGACATGGCAATGCGTTCCAGTATTCTTGCCTAGAGAATCCCATGGACAGAGGAGCCTGGTGGGCTACAGTCCATAGAGTCATAAAGAGTTCGACAGGACTGAAGCGACTTAGCACACACACACACATATGATGTTTGGGAGAAATTTATACTTTAACTAATCAGTTTTTATTTAGTTGGGTGTTCTATATTTAATCTAGCAACCCTATATTTACATCTAGGGTCAGACAAGGAGGGTCATAATTTCTTCTACATGACTCGAGCTATCTGACTGATAACGAACTTCTTATAAGACTATATTTATGAAAGGTAAAAAGCATAATTTCATTTTTTGATTCAGTGTATTCAAATATTTATTGAGGTATATCCTAAGTGTAAGGACTTCCATAAGATGATTGGCAGCTAAATAATAAACAGATCACTGTATTTAGGGACAAAATAGTTTAGGTAAGAGATATATGATAAACAAAATATATCAATAAAGTACTTGTGATTTGTTTCAGAACATAATTCTCATTACGGAGAAAGATGTTGTGAAATAGATTAAACAGTAGTGCAACAGAAAGGAAAGTCATTTTTAAATAGAGTGACCAAGTAAAGTCTAGCTGAGGAGGCAGACATTGAACTGAAGCCTAAAGGTTAAGAGTGACCTGAATTAGTCATACCAAAAGTTGATATAATATATATAAAGTGGGACTCTAATCATAATGCCCTAATTCAAGAAAAGACAATATAGAGTGTAAAAGAAATTTATTTCTGAAACATAATGAAAAGTTTAATAGAAAATTTAAAAGGCTCTTGCAAAATGTAGGAAATAAAAGGTTGGGATTTTTCTTTTCTTTCTTTTCATTCCCTTCCTTTCCTTTCCCCCATTTTGGAAGCTGTTAGATTGCTTAGAGCGGAAAAACATGTGGTTTACATTTATAGATGTGTTAGATTAGCATTGTTGTTTTGCTGGCGTTCAGTTGCTAAGTCATATCTGACTGTTTATGACTCCATGGACTGTAGCATGCCAGGCTTCCTTGTCCTTCCCAGTCTCCTGGAGTTTTCTCAAACTCATGTCCGTTGAGGAAATGATGCCATCAAGTCATCTTATCCTCTGTCTCCCCCTTCTCCTGCCTTCAGTCTTTCTCAGCATCAGGGTCTTTTCCAGTGAGTCAGTTCTTTGCATCAGGTGGCCCAAGTATTGGAGCCTCAGCTTCAGCATCAGCCCTTCCAAATGAGTATTCAGGGTTGATTTCCTTTAGGATTGACTGGTTTAATATCCATGCTGCCCAAAGAACTCTCAAGAGTCTTCTGTAGCACTACAATTTGAAAGTATCAATTCTTTGATGCTCAGTCTTTTTTATGGTCCAAGTCTTATTATGTGATTACTGGGAAAATAATAGCTTTGACTATATGAAACTTTGATTAGCATAGGGAGAATAAATGGGAGAAGCATGAATAGAAATTAGGAGACTAGTTAAGGTACAAATATAGTAATACAGGTATGAGGGTTGGGGGTGCTGATGGCAGGCTTGAAAAATCAGAGTGATAGCAATAAAGATGGCAAGAAAGAAAGAAAGTTGCAGTTTGCTCTGGCAGTAGTGAGGAAGGAATGAGAAACCTGCTGAAGGATTCATTGCTGGAACTAACATGAAAGACAAGTCAGTGTTACCAAACTCAGTTTTGGCTACTCACTGCTCAAAAGTCAATATTTGAGAGCCAAGAGTTGGTAGAAAGGAAAGTTACTTTGATCAGAAGACCAGCAATCCGGGGAAAAGGTGGACTTGTGTCTCAAAACCAACTATGAAGATTCTGCTCAGCCATAACAGTTTTTAAAGGGAACATGGGAAAATAATTTCAGTGAATCCCTTAAGCAGAAGGTTAGGTTCTGCATCATTTTCCCATGTATGCTGGCTGGCTGGCTCATCATCTTTTTTTCAGGTGTTTGTCTCACCCATGTGGTCTGCCTACAGGATTGCTAAGGAGGCTGTTGGGGTAGAGTGCTAGTCATTCTTTAATTAATTAATTCTTCATTTCTGCTTCTTTTAATCTAGGAAAAGAATCAAGTTAGGCAAGGTATAGTGTGCATTTAGTAAAGTCAGGTGTTAGGTAAATGTCAGCTAGTGATCTCATTTTTATAATTAAGGAGAACTTGTTGTTCAGTCAGTCAGTTGTGTCCAGTTATTTGTGACCCCGTGGAGTGTAGCACATCAGGCTTCCCTGTCATTCACCATTTCCCAGAGTTTGCTCAAAATTATGTCCATTGAGTTGGTGATGCCATCCAACTATCTCAGCCTCTGTCATCCCCTTCTCCTCCTGCCTTCAATCTTTCCCAGCATCAGGGTCTCTTCAAGTAAGTTGGCTCTTTGCATCAGGTGGTCAAAGTATTGGAGCTTCAGCTTCAGCATCAGTTCTTCCAATGAATATTCAGGACTGATTTCCTTTAGAATTAACTGGTTTGATCTTCTTGCAGTCCAAGGGACTCTCAGGAGTCTTCCCCAGCACCACAGTTCAAAAGCATAAGTTATTTGGTGCTTAGCCTTCTTTATTGTTCAAATCTCACATCCATACATGACTACTGGAAAAACCAAAGCTTGGACTATATGGACCTTTGTCAGCAAAGNCTGATTTCCTTTAGAATTAACTGGTTTGATCTTCTTGCAGTCCAAGGGACTCTCAGGAGTCTTCCCCAGCACCACAGTTCAAAAGCATAAGTTATTTGGTGCTTAGCCTTCTTTATTGTTCAAATCTCACATCCATACATGACTACTGGAAAAACCAAAGCTTGGACTATATGGACCTTTGTCAGCAAAGTGTTGTCTTTGCTTTATAATACACTGTCTAGGTTGGTCATAGCTTTTCTTCCAAGTAGCTAGCATCTTTTAATTTCATGGCTGCAGTCTGTGTCCACAGTGATTTGGGAGCAGAAGAAAATGCATAAATAAGTAAACAGAAAAGGGCAAAGGAACTGCTTACATTTGCACTCTGCCTAGGAATATTAACAGTACACTTTCTCAGAGAGGATCACCAAAGAGGGTGTTTGTGAAATGCTGTGAGCTTCCCTGGCTGCTCAGTGGTAAAGAAACACACTCTGACATAAATCACAGCAGGATACTTTATGACCCATCTCCCAGAATACTGGAAATAAAAGCAAAAATAAACAAATGGGACCTAATTAAACTTAAAAGATTCTGCACAACAAAGAAAACTATAAGCAAGGTGAAAAGACAGCCTTGAGAATGGGAGAAAATAACAGCAAATGAAGCAACTGACAAACAACTAATCTCAAAAATATATAAGCAACTCCTGCAGCTCAATTCCAGAAAAATGACCCAATCAAAAAATAGGCCAAAGAACTAAATAGATATTTCTCCAAAGAAGACATAGAGATTGCTAACAAACACACGAAAAGATGTTCAACATCACTCATTATCAGAGAAATGCAAATCAAAACCACAATGAGATACCATTTCACGCCAGTCAGAATGGCTGTTAGGCAAAAGTCTACAAGCAATAAATGCTGGAGAGGGTGTGGAGAAAAGGGAACCCTCTTACACTGTTGGTGGGAATGCAAACTAGTACAGCCACCATGGAGAACAGTGTGGAGATTCCTTAAAAAACTGGAAATAGAGCTGCCTTATGACCCAGCAATCCCACTGCTGGGCATACACACTGAGGAAACCAGAACTGAGACACATGTACCTCAATGTTCATCGCAGAACTGTTTATAATAGCCAGAACATGGAAACAACCTAGATGTCCAACAGCAGATGAATGGATAAGAAAGCAGTGGTACATATACACAATGGAGTATTACTCAGCCATTAAAAAGAATACATTTGAATCAGTTCTAATGAAGTGGATGAAACTAGAGTTATTATACAGAGTGAAGTAAGCAAGAAAAAAACATCAATACAGTACACTAACACATATATATGGAATTTAGAAAGATGGTAATGATAACCCTGTATGTGAGAGAGCAAAAGAGACACAGATATATAGAACAGTCTTTTGGACTCTGTGGGAGAGGGAGAGGGTGGGATGATTTGGGAGAATGGCATTGAAACTTGTATAATATCATATAAGAAACAAATCACCAGTCCACTTTCGATGCATGATCCAGGATGCTTGGGGCTGGTGCACTGGGATGATCCAGAGGGATGGTACAGGGACAGAGGTGGGAGGAGGGTTCAGGATGGGGAACATGTGTAAACCCATGGTGGGTTCATGTCGATGTATGGCAAAACCAATACAATATTGTAATTAGCCTCCAATTAAAATAAAGAAATTTAAATTAAACAAAAGAATTTGCCTGCCAATGCAGGAAATGTGGATTTGATCCCTGAGTCGGGAACACCCACTGGAAAAGGAAATGGTAACTCACTCTGGCATTCTTGCTGGGAAAATCCCATGGACAGAAGCATCTGGAGGGCTAGAGGCCATGCAGTCTCAGAAGAATCCAACACAATGTACTGGCTAAACAACACCACCATGGTACCATGGTAGGCGTCCTAATGATTTTTTGACTGATTGCTATGGTGGATAGCCTAACTTTTCCATCTGATAGTCAAAATATCCCATTTTATTTGTTTAAATTTTGTTTTTTTTTCTTTTTATACTTATCTTCTAGAAAACTAATTACTTGTGTTATAGAAAGTCTGGTTTAAACCAGAAATAAGTGAGTTAACTTTCCCTTAAATTTCAAGAACATATAGCATGTTTAGGCAGTAGATGGTATTCTTAAAAGAAAATCATTGAGGTAGCTGTGAAATCATTCAGAAAAGCTCAGTTTTTGCAGTTAACAGAAAATAGCTGTGAATTATTTGATTTTGAAGAACTGTTCTATTTGTATTACTCTGTTAATTTTTTTCTGAATAATTTGACTAGAACTTTCAGATAAAATTAATCATACTTTATAGTTCTCTATTGATTACTCCACTGCCATTTTCAGTTTATATGACTAAAAGTTATCATCAGAATAATTCAGAGAAAGTTCTGTAACCATAAATATTAGGAAATGGTACTGTCATTTCAAGCATTTATATATAGTTGAAATATTCTTCTAATGGTGATGGATAATCATAATTGAATTTCATTATTAACCATCTGTCTTTCACATCCATTTGCTAATTTGGTTTTCTAATAAATTCGTGAGTAATATCAGTCTGGTCTTTAGAAACATTAACTCTAGATTTTTTCTATGAAAATGTAAATGGATACTTGATGCATTTTGATAATATGATATAGTGCTAAAAGATAACCTGAAACATATTAACAGTTTTAAGTGTTTGAACAAAAATCCATTTGAGCTGAGAAACATCCAATCTAGCAGGTAGAGAGAAACTCTTAGGAGCTATACAAAGTAAAAGATTTTTATAGGTGTAAAACAGCAGAAACAAGAATGTTATACTAAGAAAAAAAGTGTTTTTTTTTTTTTTTTGCAAGGATACTTTAGCAGGTGGATGGGATCTGTCAGGCCAGTCACCTACCTGGTGTTGATGAGGTGACTCCTGGTCTAAGATTCCATTTCTGGAAGAGCCAAACCTGCAGTCATGTCACTGATGACTTAGGGCCTAGTATTAGTCACTCAATTTGGAGCCTATTGTCCTTGTTTAAGAACAGAAAAATTTTAAATGATCAAAATATAAGCAGTCATGTTTAGAGGATGAGAAAGAGAACGTATTTAAAACCAATAACATGATGGAAAGCCATATACTACTTTTTTATGAAGAACTTATTTCTCTAACAAACATTATGTTTAAGTCACTCAGTCATGTCTGACTCTTTGTGACCCCATGGGCTGTAGCTCTCCAGACTCTTCTGTCCATGGAATTTTCCAGGCAAGAATACTGGAGTCGGTAGCCATTCCCTTTCTCTAGATCTTCCTGACCCAGGGATCATACCTGGATCTCTTTCATTGCAGGCAGATTCTTTTCTATCTGAGCCAGTAGGGAAACTCATAACATATATTAGCATAACATATATTAATATAACATGTTAACATATGCTCTTTTCTTTTTATTTCTCTCTCTCTCTTTCTCCATCCCTGTTTCTTCCTCTCTCTTATGCCTTCCCATCTTGGCTTTCTCCCTTCCTCCCTCCCTTTTCCCTTCCAACAATGAATGGGACATTTCCCCCTCAATGGAATGAACTGTACTTCATCTTGCTTCTCACAATTGCATTTGCCATAGATAATATTACTTATAAGTACATTTATAATTTAAAAATAGGAATTTTGCTTAATAATACCTGGCATACATTTTGGGAAAACATTATATAAATGTTTATATTTTATTTTAACAGATAAGGAATTGATCAAGAACTTTAATGACATTGTATTGAAATTAATAATTTAAGTTGAAAATCAGTCTTTTGGATCTTATTGATTTAAACATAAGGATATTAGCAAGTAAATGATGTAATAAAAGGCATATTATTGGTGCTTTCTTTTTATGATGATAAATGAGTCTCATGAACTTTTCTTTGCCAAAGCAACTAGTCTAGATGAATTATCCCACCTTTATTTTCGTCTCTGGTGGAACAATTATAACTCTGAATTTGTTTATGAATATTTTGAGAAAGTGAGAGAGTAGGATATGGAGGGAGAGAGTGCCAGGGGCTAGTACAGTTTATGCCAAATGTCAAATATAGTAAACACTGTTTTATTTTCATTTTAATTTAAAGATTTACATGTATTCAGTTAATTTCTGATTACTCCATTCATTCACTATACAATTTCAATTTTTGTATATGTTTAGAAGTTCTACAAGTTTAGCAAAACTTCAGCTATTTAAATTTTTTATCAGAGAGATAGACATTTTCTATGAAAGAACTTAAAGGTAAGATACTATAATAAATAAAGGACATAGTTTAAGACAATCACTGAGGCTTTAAAAGATGAATTAGACATGTTTTCTGACTTCCTACTCTGCAATTTACAAATGTATCTTTACAAATTATGTTAGGATTTATAGTCCACCTTCCCCTACATTATGTCATATAATTTACTTGGTTTACACTCAATCTGGTTTTATTTAATTATCTGACAATAGTAGACATCACTTAAGTAGGTGATATTATAATTGTTGTTCAGTCATTAAATCACATCCGACTCTTTGTGAGCCCATGAACTGCAGCATATCAGGCTTCCCTGTCCTTCACTATCTAATGGAGTTTGCTCAAATTCATGTCCATTGAGTTGGTGATGCTATCTCATTTTGCTTCATATTACATATTTCTAATATTTAAAATTTCTTTCAAAAATGTTAACTATTGTCACTACCTGTGAAATAGTTATGCTTACAGCTCAGACTTAAAGAGACCAGGCATTGTGGCTGAGGATCAGGGTCCAATGTTTGCATAGAACTGAGTGAAAATTTACAGCAAGTGCAACCCCATAGATGGCAGCCCACCAGGCTCAGCCATCCCTGGGATTCTCCAGGCAAGAACACTGGAATGGGTTGCCATTTCCTTCTCCAATGCACAAAAGTGAAAATGAAAGTGAGGTCGCTCAGTCGTGTCCGATAGCAACCCCATGGACTGCAGCCTACCAGGCTCCTCTGCCCATGGGATTTTCCAGGCAAGAGTACTGGTGTGGGTTGCCATTGCCTTCTCCGAAGTGTGGGGTCACACAGAGTAGGACACAACTGAAGCGACTTAGCAGCAGCAGTGTGTACCTGATAAATATTTACTAGTAGTCTTAGAATTGGTGAGTACAGATTCATAGGGAAGAGACCACAGTATTTGAGCATTGCTCAGTCTTGAAGGGCTAACTTGCACTGTGGTAAATGCTTTTCTGAGCTTTCTCTAAATTCTTATGACTATTTCCATGAAAGAAAGGCTTGTCATGTCTTTTTCTTCAGTAAACTTAGAGCTTTTGTGTCTTAGCTTGAAATAATCATTAGTATCTTGAGTTGATATTTTTACATGGTTACTTGGAAATTACAGTTGCTGATTGCACTATTAAGTTAATGTTTTCTGATAGTTTGCTTGATAGATTTCTAAGACTAATTTGAAAGCAGTAGAAAATTATATATATATCTAAAATAGACATAATTTGTCATGTAAATTTCTGTTTTCTTCCCCTCATGAACTCCTTTGCCTTACACACACAAAAATATATAATATGGAAATACTAATGAGAAATTTCAGTCAGTTCAACAATGACAGTCTCCCAACATGCTATGGATGTTAACTTTAATGAATCCCAACAGTTGTGGTCTTCTTTTATGTGTAACATTTGTCAAAAAATCATCCTTATGGTTTCAGCTTATGATCTTATATATGGACTATTTTATTACAATCAGAAAGTGAATTTAGTTCACTATAGAAATAAATAACTCTTGTTATTATACATATCATTTTCATGAGGTGTATATAATGTTTTATAGTCAGTTTTGCTTGTGCAAATGTTGAATATTATGTACTAGTGAATGTCTTTCAGTTGTATCTGACTCTTTGCAACCCATGGACTAGATAGTCCATGGAATTCTCCAGGCCAGAATACTGGAGATCCCTTCTCCATGGGATCTTCCCAACCCAGGAATCGAACCCAGGTCTCCCCCATTGCAGGTGGATTCTTTACAAGCTCTGCCACCAGGGAAACCAGAAAATACTGGAGTGGGTAGCCTATCCCTTCTCCAGGGGATCTTCCTGACCCAGGAATTGAACCAGGGTCTCCTGCATTGGGGGTGGATTCTTTACCATGTGAGCTACCAGGGAAGCAACTCTGGTGTAAACTTCAGTGTCAGACCTATGTCTTGGAAGCAGCACAAGATCTCCTAAAGAGGGACCATTCCTCTGTTTCAGTGATCTATTAGTGTAAAAATAAGACCAAACTTTAGAGCTAATAATAAAAGCAAGTTGTTATTCCTTATAATTATGTTGGTTGATTGGGAATTCTTTTCACTGTCAAGTGGAGCATTGGGATTCCTGCAAGGTCTAAAATGGCCATATTTAAATTCTTGACTGTTGATGACTCAGCCACTGCTGAGATGTCAGCTGGAACTTTGGACAGGCATTTGATTTACTCTCCACATTGGCTTCTTCTCATCATTACCTAATCACTAGATAAAGGGCTTTCCTGGTGGCTTAGACGTAAAGAATTCACCTGCAATGCAGGAGACCTGGGTTTAATCCCTGGGTCAGAAAGATCTCCTGGAGAAGGAAATGGCAACCCACTTCAGTATTCCTGTCTGGAAAATCCCCTGGACAGAGGAACCTGGCCCACTCCAGTCCCTGGGGTCGCAAAGAGTTAGACACAACTAATTCTAACTAAGTGAAAGTGAGTGCCTTTCACTTTCATCACTACCTGATGAGTGACTAACACTTTCATCACTACCTGGGTTTCTTTGTAGGTTCTAACAAGGACTATTCCATGGGTGATGACAAAAACTGTGCATCTCTTAAGACTGAGACCTTGAAGGTAGATACACAGAGAAACTCTTGCCACAGTTAATGTTTCAGAGGAGTTTGTGGGCTGAAATCATAAAAAGGGCAGTAAAGATTTGCCTCCCTTTGACTGTAAATGCATACAATTAGCTTACTTAACAAATATCAATTAATTGCTTGCTGTATTGAAAATCTTTTTGGTGTTGCTCATTTGTTTATTCATTAATTCTCCCCTTGCCTCACAAAAGATTAATGTATTCACTGGCTTGTGATAAAACACTTCAAAATAGTATAAAAACAGAAAATAGGAAGCTGCTGTCCAAGGAAGGAAAAAAAGTTCACATGAAGAAATTCATATGTGTCTCAGGTCTCAAACGGTACCAATGCTGTAGATAATTTAGGAACATTCTCTTATTATAAAGCTATTAATGCTATCTTTCTTAGAATGCAAGTATATGCATGTATTTGTTTTAAAAGAATGTTGTNCTCTGCCACCAGGGAAACCAGAAAATACTGGAGTGGGTAGCCTATCCCTTCTCCAGGGGATCTTCCTGACCCAGGAATTGAACCAGGGTCTCCTGCATTGGGGGTGGATTCTTTACCATGTGAGCTACCAGGGAAGCAACTCTGGTGTAAACTTCAGTGTCAGACCTATGTCTTGGAAGCAGCACAAGATCTCCTAAAGAGGGACCATTCCTCTGTTTCAGTGATCTATTAGTGTAAAAATAAGACCAAACTTTAGAGCTAATAATAAAAGCAAGTTGTTATTCCTTATAATTATGTTGGTTGATTGGGAATTCTTTTCACTGTCAAGTGGAGCATTGGGATTCCTGCAAGGTCTAAAATGGCCATATTTAAATTCTTGACTGTTGATGACTCAGCCACTGCTGAGATGTCAGCTGGAACTTTGGACAGGCATTTGATTTACTCTCCACATTGGCTTCTTCTCATCATTACCTAATCACTAGATAAAGGGCTTTCCTGGTGGCTTAGACGTAAAGAATTCACCTGCAATGCAGGAGACCTGGGTTTAATCCCTGGGTCAGAAAGATCTCCTGGAGAAGGAAATGGCAACCCACTTCAGTATTCCTGTCTGGAAAATCCCCTGGACAGAGGAACCTGGCCCACTCCAGTCCCTGGGGTCGCAAAGAGTTAGACACAACTAATTCTAACTAAGTGAAAGTGAGTGCCTTTCACTTTCATCACTACCTGATGAGTGACTAACACTTTCATCACTACCTGGGTTTCTTTGTAGGTTCTAACAAGGACTATTCCATGGGTGATGACAAAAACTGTGCATCTCTTAAGACTGAGACCTTGAAGGTAGATACACAGAGAAACTCTTGCCACAGTTAATGTTTCAGAGGAGTTTGTGGGCTGAAATCATAAAAAGGGCAGTAAAGATTTGCCTCCCTTTGACTGTAAATGCATACAATTAGCTTACTTAACAAATATCAATTAATTGCTTGCTGTATTGAAAATCTTTTTGGTGTTGCTCATTTGTTTATTCATTAATTCTCCCCTTGCCTCACAAAAGATTAATGTATTCACTGGCTTGTGATAAAACACTTCAAAATAGTATAAAAACAGAAAATAGGAAGCTGCTGTCCAAGGAAGGAAAAAAAGTTCACATGAAGAAATTCATATGTGTCTCAGGTCTCAAACGGTACCAATGCTGTAGATAATTTAGGAACATTCTCTTATTATAAAGCTATTAATGCTATCTTTCTTAGAATGCAAGTATATGCATGTATTTGTTTTAAAAGAATGTTGTGTTATGCTATCATATCAAGTATGTGAAAGCAACATTTTTCTTTACATGTCTTCTGTTCATGGATACTTCAGCTTCATTTTTGTTAAATATAGGCTATAACCTCAAACCCAGCTCACTGATAAACTATACATTTCTACATTAGGAAAAGAAAAACTGAGTTACATTGTATAAAGATGCAAACTCAGTTTTGCATGCTTTTCTTAGATATTCCCTAGTGTTGAATTTCAATGTAATAGGGAAAGGGGTGATAGAAGGAAAATTCTTCTGATCCGATTTCTAATTTCATACTTTATTTTTTTAATATAGGATACAGTATAAAGGCTCTTCTGTAAATAGGCAGCAGTCGAATAGATCACTCCACAGACTTACCCACTTGTAGCACATAGTGTGAGCATTTCGTGCAAGTAAAAACCCATTCTGGAAAAAGAAAACTTTCTATTCTCATAAGATTTTTTAGTAGGCCTAGTGGGATAGGCAATTGATGCTGAAATATTTAATTGATGATAACTAATGTTTTCATACTCTCCTAAACCTTCTCAAACCTTATTGCATTGTGCATTGCAATGAGTAAAAATAAAATAATTTTAAAACTACACGCTTGTGAGTTTGCTGATGAATGTAATAGCCACATGCCCTTTTAGGACAACTGTTCATCATTTAAATTCATGTCTACATTAGGGCCTTTGCCCTAAGATTTCTACTGGAATGTTTTTCTCCAGAAATAGTCACAACTTCACTTTTACATACATCCCTCTGAGTTTTACTGAAATGTTATCTTCTCTATGAAAATCCTCTCAGTCTTTTGGTATTTCTTATTTCCTTCCAAAATGTTTTTGCATAATATTTATCATCATCAGAAAGACTGTATATTGTTTTAAAGTATCAGTCTGCTCCCCCCATGCCCTAGTAGAGGTAATCACTGTGATTACAGGGAATATTTTTTTCATTTTATTAATTTTTGTGACTTTATTCCAGCACCTAGAGTAGCTACTGATACAGAGTATATACTTAGAAATATTTTTGAATGAATGAATAAATGAAGGCAGCATTTATTAAGGAAACTATAACTCAGAATTAATACTAATGAATTT
Organism: Neotragus moschatus; assembly: GCA_006410615.1. Taxonomy (NCBI): domain Eukaryota; kingdom Metazoa; phylum Chordata; class Mammalia; order Artiodactyla; family Bovidae; genus Neotragus; species Neotragus moschatus. The sequence continues at coordinate 1,475,806 of SJYA01000097.1, read as the reverse complement.
TTATTTAACATGCATGTCTTAACTAGTGTTGATGTATACCTTCCCATGTTGATTCTTCTAGAGCATTATTTAGTAACTTTATGATAACTTGAAGTTCCCAACTACAATAGAAAATACCTGTTAGTTTGTTCTTTGACACTTCTCAACAAATATAAGAAACAAATATCTTTAACGTAAAGTCTTTGGATGGTTTGAAAATGTTTTAGCGTTTGATTAAGATTTAGTGTGACAGCTATTTTCATCCTAAACCAGAATACATATTTTCAGATAACAATAATCCCTATAGTTTTTCTCTGGTCTTCGACTGTAGAGACAATAACTTCAACTTCAATATTCATTGCCATTATACCAGTCATTAATGTGTTTCATGATCCCAAATAACATCTATACATTTTGTCGTGTTTCTGTTTTAAAATATTCATTAGTCCTTTGCTCTAGTTGAATTGGCTTTGATAAAATTTATATTAGCAATCTTCACCAAGCCAATTTTATTTTAGCTGTTCAATTTAGAATATTACTTCACACCCAATTGCCATCATACTCCTAATGTACTGGAAAGCCAATATCTTTGTAAAAATATACTTTAGTTATGATTCTGATAGAGATTGGCACTTGACAACTTGACAGGCTGGGCAGTATTATTCCTATTAAGATGTATGTAACCCTTGTCCAAATCGCTTTAGTCACTTACTCAAAGTATTTTACAGAACATTTGCTCTTCTGTGAAATTATCTAGATGAGGTAGATACATTTTTATAATCTTTAAAATCAAGATTTTAAATGTACGTTTATAATATTTATATTAAATAGTGCAATATAGATGACAGCTCATCCAGTCAGCATCAACTGTGCATTTTTCCATGGTACTAGATGCTAATAATAGGAATAGTAGGTAACAATTCTTGAGAAGTTACTGTATCTTAGGCATGGTGCAGTTATTTCATAGAAATTATTTTATGTCACCTATACTCCAAACTTATGAGACAGGCGTTAATTTATAACTTCCAGTTGCATGAATACCAAGGTTAAATAATTTGCCTGCATCGTACAACTGATGAATTATGAAACCAGGATGAAAATGCTTGTGGTTTGACTTCAGAAGCCAGTCTCTTAATCCCAGTATTATGCTGCCTCCCACATAACTGTGAATAATGGGGACATTGCTGTTATTCTCTGTGAGAGAAAGAAGCATACAGATCTGTCTTTACTGTGCAACAACTTTTATGGGAAGGGTATAAGCAAAATTTTAAAACTTCAGAGCATGGAATCTGGACGATTCTGTTTTGAGAATTTCATAGTAATCAAATGTAGATGATCTGAATGCCCTTATTCTAGGCCATGTCATGTTCTTAGTTGATTGTATCTAATGCTTTACTGACCAAGATGACTTAGATGTCAGAATCCAGTTTAAAGTAAGGAGACTAAATTACAAAAGTAGCAAAAGAGTAAAAACTATTAGTATATCCCACCAACTCTATAATCTCACATTTTCATGTTAATGATGCAGCAGTTTAATAGAGATATAAAATTGAATGTTGATCACTATGTTTTAAAGTTCATAATCATACTAGGAATTTACCAGAGTATTAATTAGCTAAGATATTAAATTATGAGGAAGGAGAAAGATATTCACTAATACTTATATATCCATGAAATAGTACAAGGAGAAGGTCTTTCAGTGTTTTTTTATTTTTATTTTATTTATTTTGTGCTCTGAAGGGATTTTACTATATTATTGGACAGTTTTTTTAGTTGTATTTTAAGATAATTTTAAGAGAGGTAATTTAACTTAGTAGAGAGAAAACAATAAAACATGGAAATCAGTTTCTGTGATATATGGGAAATGCTAATGACCTCGTATGTTAAAGGGATTTTTAAAGTTGAGATTTGTGGAAAAAAAAAGAGAAGGAAAACAAAGAAAGTCATTCTTTACTAAGTTAAAAGAGTCATGAACATTCTTTGTTTTACTGTAGGGTAACTCTTGGCACTTGAAAGGGTGATGTCATCATGGTTCTCAAAATGGGCTGCCTCTAAGAATCACAGAAAGAATGGTTAAAAAACTGATGTATGGGCTCCTTCTTAAGATTAAGATTTAGTCTGTCCTGGATGCATACCTGGGCATGAATGTATTTTTTAGAGCTTCCAGGTGATTCTAGTATACAGCCATTGTTGAGAATAAATAACTGAGAGTTCTATATCAACATAAATTTTGGGTGATTATGTATTGGGAAGAGTTAACATTCAAATAACCATGGCCTTATGCCATGTCCCAATTTCTTGCCCCCCTCCCTTTTTTTCATTCTAGTAAATAACGTAAGAGTCTTGATATTTAAACAAATTGTTCCTTGTTCTTAGGTATTTCTAATAAAATGCATCAATATTGATAAGCCTAGGCTTTTTCTAGGAAGAGCAAAAAAAAAAGTATTATTTGGGAAACTTCAGCAGATACTATCATTTTAGCACTTCTGTAGCCTATTTCTATAAAAGAAGCTTATGATTTGGAGCAAGAGAGATGACTGTAAATAGATTACACTTACAGATGTATTTGTCAGAGGTGATAAAGGAGTCAGTGCTAATTTAGTTAATGTGGACAAGTGACACCATATTCTCAGTAGGAAGATCGTAATATGCATGAGTAAAAGGATGAAGCATTTTCCGGAAATGCAATAGTACCATGGAGTGAGTTAAAATGATGGCTTTATCTACAGTGGTGAAGTTTAACACTTAACATGTTCATGCATCCCAATATTCACCATTATGGTTTTGGTTTTAGATTTATTCATATAAATCAGTAAAAGTGACTGTCTGAAAATCAAATTCATCTAACGTGCCCTAGATGTGGTTTTGATATATGCTTTTATTTTTAAGAACAAATGGGAGGTCACAAAGACTTACATTGGAGGGTCTTAAACTTATGTATCACTTGCTCATGTGAGTGTTAGTCGCTGAGTCATGTTTGACTCTGCAACACCATGTACTATAGCCTGACAGGCTCCTCTGTTCATGGAATTCTCCAGGGAAGAAAACTGGAGTGAATAGCCATTCCCTTCTCCCAGGGAATCTTCCTGACTCAGGGATCGAACTCAGGTCTCTTCATTACAAGCAGCTTTACATCTGAGCCATTTGCTCATGAGTCATTTTCTATACAGATATTTACTCAGCAACCTCATCTTTGACTAATTTTCTCCTTATACTCAATTTCAGGCATATCTCTTTGACTCTTAAAATAGCTATCTTCCTTCAAGAATATTTCTGCTTATAGAAAAATTAACTTTTCGTTTATATTTACTAATTCCTTATGAGTATATAATTGTCAATGTTTATTGTTTTCTTTTCTCCTTAAAAGTTTGTCATGCAGTCACCTTGGAAAGTTGTTTGGCCTTATCTTCTGAAATTTTACTTGCATTGTACTTTTCTCCAATTTTTCTATTTTTGTGTATATTGACAATAGAAATAAATATGTTCATTGCAGCACTGTTCAGATCAGCTCCAATTTAGAAACTATGTTGTCACAAATTAACATTAAAATGGAAAAAAAAACCACATTGTAGTCTAGTCACAAAATAATTACAGCAATGAGATAAAAAGATTTAGAGTCCCATAGATAATATAGGTGAATTTTCCATATATCACATGGAGGAAAAAGAATGAGACAAAATAAAAGTGCATAGCATACAATTACAGCAATATGCAGTGAAAATACAACCAAAACTATTTTGTTTTAGAAAGCGAGCTCATGGTGGTCTTGGTAGTTTGGAATGATAGTGACTTCAAGAAAATACAAGGATGTTTCTGGGGTACAGATGCCATTGTCTGTTTGATCTAGGCTCTAGTTACTATTTTCATTTGTGAAAATTCAAAGAAAGGTAGCTTTACATTGTGCTTCCCAGCAGTATTCTTGTCTGGAATATCTCCAGGCAAAGGAACCTGGCAGGCTACAATCCATGGGGTCGCAAAAGAGCCAGATATGACTTAGCAACTAAACAACAACAACAAGCTTTACAATGCATGTGTTTTTCTCTCCATGTCTATTTTACTTTAATAAAATGTAAAAAGGAACATCCAAAATTCGGCAGGAACCCTAGGTGAAACTCCAAAAATATGTAACATAGAGTAACTTGTTTTCTTTTTGCATTTTCTTTAAAAATGAGTTTCTTTTTTAACTTTTTAAACTCTCATTTGACAAAATGATGGAATTTCTAATTACTGAAAAAGGTAAAACATATTTCTAGATGCTTTAAAACATCAATATTTTTGTAAGTTGAAAATCAACTACTTCCTTGCTTTTATATTCGTGATATTTGAACTAATATTATAATGAGCAATAGGAGTTTTAGCCATTTACATGTCCCAGAAGGAAGTGTAGAATTTATTCTAGGCCTGCAATTACCCTGCTTTTTTTCTTCTAAAATATTTCTTAAACTTGGAATATATAAATCTTCAGTTCAGTTCAGTTCAGTCACTCAGTCATGTCCGACTCTTTGCAACCCCATGAATCCCAGCACGCCAGGCCNCTTCTCCAACACCACAATTCAAAAGCATCAATTCTTTGTTGCTCAGCTTTCTTCACAGTCCAACTCTCACATCCATCCATGTACTACTGGAAAAACCATAGCCTTGACTAGACGGACCTTAGTCGGCAAAGTAATATCTCTGCTTTTGAATATGCTATCTAGGTTGAATAAATTAGAAAAAGTTGTATTGAAATAGAGGTGACTTACACTGTGTTTTGAAGGCTCAAAAGTGAGAATTCAGTGAGTGGGCAAATAAGAATACTAACTTTTTGGAACTGATTATGAATTATGGAAAGGAAGTTTTCTTTGAGAAATTTCAGTGCTTATTTTTAATCTTAATTTCAGTGTCTTAGTAACTCACTCAGGTAATTTTCCATTACATAATCAAGAAATTGTAAGAAGTAGTAAATGAAATTAAGATTATTACATTTTTAAAAACAATTAATATTAGAAAATAAATGTGCTCCTGATTGTTAAATGTAGTCTTATTATCACTGTCCTTTCACAGGGTAAACCATGTTAATTAATTCAAGTAGTAGAGTTATTACTTGCTTTTCATGCATCACAGAATTGCCTATTTCTTATTTATATATCTTGTCTGCAGAATTGCCCAGAAATAGCTAATCTTAGCAAAACATATTGTCTTTTTAAAGAGATATATGACAGCCTTATAAAGACATAGTGACATTTAAATGTAATTTTTAAATAACAAATGACAATTTAAGAGATTCCTAACTGTGATAATTATGCACATAAATAATATTATGACTAGACCCCTCTGGTTGTAAAGTCTTTCCTGGAAATTCAACTATTTCTATCGTCTCAAATGTACAATAGTCCTTGTGTTATAGTTCATCCCAATATATTTTTCAGAATTTAGCAACATAACATTCTCAATAAAATGTGTGTATACATATGTGTGTGACTTATTAAGTTAAATAATAGTTTAAAAATTAGATGCTGCTATCACTAAAATATGGAAAATGTTTAAGGACAGGGAAGCTGTAGTCTGTGGAGCAGCGAAGAGTCAGACACAACAGCAACTGAACAACAAAAGGATACATCATTTTATTGTCTCATTTTAAAAGTGGTATTAATGTTAAATAAAGAGTTAAATTATTTTTATTTATTTCTAAATAAATTATTTAGTATTCCTAAATAACATATATTAGTAATACATGTTACTGCTGCAGCTGCTGCTAAGTCGCTTCAGTCATGTCCGACTCTGTGTGAACCCATAGACAGCAGCCCACCAGGCTCCCCAGCCCCTGGGATTCTCCAGGCAAGAACACTGGAGAGTGGGTTGCCATTTCCTTCTCCAATGCATGAAGGTAAAAAGTGAAAGTGAAGTCACTCAATACATGGCATAAATCAAGCAACTACAAGGTAATGACACAAGTGGTTCTAGTTATTAATGCTTTATTCCTTTCTTGAGACTACACCTTATGCGTTGATATAATTGTTGTATCTTGGGTATTCATTAAATCTCACTCTCTGGTGAATGAACCTTAGTGAGATAGCGCATCAAATTGTCATGAGACTTGAAATCCATAGGGGGGACCATGTCAGCAAGGTCAGATAAATAATATTTCTGACCTTTTAGACTTTATAAAAAATTTATTTCTAGACAACTTTGTCATAATTTTAAATACATGTGATCCATATAATTTTCACTGTTATTAATAGCAAATACTTTTGCAAAAATGTTATGTATTCAATTACATAACTATTTTTGAGTGCTTTACAGGGTTAAAATGAAGTGATTATAACCTTACACAGTTTGGTTACAATAAGGACTGGGAAGTGAGCCCTGAACTTATAAGAATTTTTTAAAAAGCAAAATATGCAGGAAATATCTCTTCAGATATTGGCTAGTATAGTTGTTAATTGACAGTATATAGTTGGTTTTACCAAACTTCAGTAATCTATGGAAATCAGAACAAAATTTGGAGGGCATTGTTTTTCATGTTTAATGATGGTATAAAGGTATAATTGTGTGTGTTAGTCACTCAGTTGTGTCTGACTCTTTGTGACCTCATGGACTGTAGCCCACCAGGCTTCTCAGTCCATGGAATTCTCCAGCAAGAATACTGGAGTGGATTGCCATTGCCTTCTCCAGAGGAACTTCCCAACCCAGGAATCAAACCCTGGTTTCCTGCACGGCAGGCAGATTCTTTACTGTTTGAGCTACAGGGAAGTCTAATTAAAGGTATAATTACTACCTATTAAAGTTATTTTAAAATATATATTAAAATATAAAATGGGATATTTCATTATTTATGTAAAATTAGAAATTTTCTATAACTTTCTGTAGTTTATAAGAAAAGCAACCCAGTACTCTTGTTTAAGTATGTTTCTCTCCAAAAGAAGCTCTTATTTAAAAAAGAAAGCAAGCTATAATTCTGATTAGAGATATTCCATTAAAAATCAAGCAAAACTCTGGATTAAGATGTGCCTGATACGTAAAATCCTAAGGACTTTGGATTTTCCCATCATGAAGCAGTACCCACATTTATGTACTTAGCCAAAGTGAACAGTTAATAATAAAGTCAGTGACTTTCAGGAGAGGACAGAACTGATGACCTCATACCATGTGGGTCCTGTGGATCACAAGAGACACATGATAACAGATGAAAGATTTCATCCTCAGTGTATGATTTTCTCCACTTGAAAAGCAACATATAAAGAACTTGATTCAGTCAATGTCCCTTGAGCAGTAGTTTTCAAAAAACCAAAAAACAAACAGCAACTTTCAAACCACACAACCTCCTTGTTAAGTGCGATTTTATGTGGGGTCCCATGGTATACAAAGTAGAAAAAAGAAGGCTGATTAAAATGAGACAGGTGTCTTGGAAGTTAGCCCAGAAACTTACATGAAATCTCCAGGGATCCAACAATTCAGCAGAATACATGTGCATTTTAGATTATACAGTGTTAGACCCAATAAAATATTAGCGATTATTTGGTGTCACTTCTTTATTGTATAAATGAGATATTAAAGTTCAGCTGAAAAAAAAAAGTTCAGCTGGCTTAGGGTTTGTCTTTAACGTGACAGGAAGTAATCAGACTGTGTCTTTTGAATCTTATCAAGGCTATTAAAATCACTCAGTTCTTAAACTTTTTCAACTGTCCCCTATTGGAATACCAAATATGTTTTATTTTTTTAATTTCTTTTTGCAGTACTCAAGTGATATTTTAATGCAATCTTTAAAGAATCATAATTAAAGAAAAAATCCATAAACAAAATATTAAAAGTTTTAAGTGAAGACAGGCTATTGCTCATTTGTTTTAACCCCCCCCCACTGTTTTGTGATCGAATAGTCATTTCTTTTTTTTTATTTTACTTTACAATACTGTATTGGTTTTGCCATACATAAAAGGAGTTTTAAATATGTGATAAAAATAAGAAGAATAAAAATGGGTCATGTCTTAAGGACTGGCTTTGAAGTTAATACTGATTGAAAATATAAAACTCCTTTACTTCTAGATAAGACTTAAAATCTGTGGAACTGTGTCAAGGATTAGTAGTTGGAGGTTAAAATTTTCAGATTTGTCTGAAGCCTTAAGATTTAAGAGGTGTCCTAAACCAAAATTCGGTAAGATTCACATTTCAAAACAGTTATTTTAAAACTGTTTACTTTTCAATTACTCTTGATTCTTCACCCACTAGGATAATATAAAAGTGATGAATTGTTCAATGTTGTGGTGCAAGTGTATTTGCAAAGTAAATTTCTTTGGAAAATGTCCTGGGAATTTACTGTTGTCTGAGTCAAAGGAGTGTGTGTGTTGATGTCTGCCCTGTCAGTCTTTTACAGAACTGCTTAGAGATATATTGCTTGCAGTCAGGGAAACACCATCTAAACAGTGTCTACTTAGTTCCTAACTAGTCTATAGGAAGAGAGATGGGCAAGCTGCTTATTTTGGTGATGGAACACGGTTGCTGCTATAATGCAGTCATTGTCAATTTCTAGAATGATACAAGAGAAAAACGCTTATGTGTTAATATTGACCATGTTTGGATCATCTAGAAGAGTTGTACTGGAGAAGAGAAGGATTGATATAAACTCTATCCAATTGAGGAATGAAAATTCACCAGACAGAAGGTGGAAAGAGATCCTTGGATTCCTTGGTATTAAGATGAGAACAAGCACGAATTGGAAAATTTACTGAATGTACTGAAAATTTACTGAAGCTGAGGAGATGTCTCCAAATAGTGTGCTGTGAACAAATGAAATGTCTTCCAGTTCCAGAAACTAGTCTTCAGGTATTTCCAATCCAATGACAAGACAGTTCGCCTCTCTTATCTACTCTGCCATCTCCGACCCCCAAGGTTTTATCCAACGACAAGAGAAGAAATTTCCTCACTAAACATATTTGAAATGAGGCAGTGGGGTACATTTTTAAAATTTGTTCTTATAATTAAACCTTGAGTGAATGAGTGTTGATCACTTATTCATATCTGACTCTGTGGAACCCATGGACTGCGACCTGCCAGGCTCCTCCGTCCGTGGAATTCTCTAGGCAGAAACACCGGAGTAGATTGCCATTTCCATCTCCAAGTTAAACCTTGAGTACTATTTATTCATTATTCTGTTAATTGATAAGAATTTACTATTAATATTAACAATACACTTGGTAGCAGGACTAAGTCCACATTCCTACTTAAGATTATAAAATGTCATGAGTTTCTTCCACTGTCTGATTTCAGTGAATGAGTGTGTGTGTGTGTGTATGTGTGTGTGTGTGTGTGGTGTGTGTGTGTGTGTCTTGAGACAGTTTAGTATAGGAGGTTAGGAGACCAGACTCTAGATCAAGACTGACTGAGATCAAGTTCTAGCTCTACCATCTACCAAAGGTGTGGCTCTGGTGATTTATTTATCAATAAATTTTGAGGGCCTTAGTTTGCTTGTCTATAAAATATGTATAAAAATAGTCCCTAAATGATGGGGCTCCTTTAAGGAATGAATGAGCTGAAAAATCTCAGCACAGGTAAAGTTCCATAAAATTATTTATTAGTACTAATATTGTTATAAATGGGAGTTCTGGTGAGCTGGATGTCTTATTCCTGACCATGTTAAATCAAAAGTCATTCATATTTACAAAATTATTAGAAACTATTAAACTATGCTCTAAAAAGTTGTTTACAAATAACTGTCTCCTTAGATTTAAAAGAAAAAGTGACATAAAAATGGAGGCTGAGTGAAGGGAAGTGTCAGAAGGTCCCTTTAGTAATGTGTGATAGTTTACAGAGAGTCAACTGCTTTGAAAGTTATTTGGGAGAAATATACAGACAGGTGGACTGTATGACCTGTTTGCCCTGTGAAAACTGGTATTTGAAATGACCCAATTCTCAACTCGAGAATTTTCAAAGTGACAAATTATGCTCATTTGGCTTGTAATGATGTTCTGATTACAGGCTTGAAGACCAATGATGGATTTCTTTAACTTATTCTTAATGTTCTTCAGTTCTGTTGTGACCTCTTCATATTCAAGCATGTAGAAGTATTCTCAGAAACAGCTAAAAGTTTTATAATTATGTATTTAAATATATATTTATTTCTTAGGATAAGATTCTATGTTTTATTTTGGATCAGTCATTTTATGTGTGCCTTAATCCTCATAGGATGTTCTTTATTTCAACAAATGTGTGATGAAATCTCTTTTAAAAATTACCGATTTCTCTTATTTTTGGCAGGATTTAGGAGCTCTGAGTCAGATACTTTATATGTATCTGTGTAAATTGTCATTTATTTTCATTATTTTAAAATTGCTTTTATTAATACTTCTCAGTATTTACTGAGTTACTGGTGTGCAGAGGGCATAAAATCAAGCATTGGAGATACAAATGTAAACAAATAGGTTAGTGTCGTCCTCATGACATTTACAACCTGGCATGCAAACAGACCATCCGTAATCTTACACTTGAGACTTGTGAGCATGTGGAAGCACAGATGAGTTCTTCTGGGGAAAGTTGAAGAGATTGACTGATTTTTAAAGCTAAGGAGAAGGGAAGAAGCCAATAAGACTGAGAAAGAAGTGAAATTAGATGGAAGTCATCAGCATGCTCTCAACAGATCAGCAGAGACCATTTCCAATAAGAAGGGGTGCTGACAGTCATTAAATGCGACTGATATGTCATGTATGATGTAAAAACACGGCAGTTACCGAAACACTTGACAGAACCTGTTCATTGCAATGGAGTAGGTTAATTAAAGCTGAATGGGATTTAGTAGTGAATCAGAAATGAGAATGGTCTGTGAGTTTGTTTCTGTTTTGGGTATAGATTCATTTGTATTCATTTTTATATACTACCTATAAGTGATATCATGTGATATTTGTCTTTCTCTTACTTACTTCATTTAATATAATATTCTATAAGTCTATCCATGTTGTTGCAAATGGCCAATAGTTCATTATTTTTATGGCTGTGTAATATTTCATATATATATATATATATACACATATATATATCTTCTTAAATCAGTTGTCTGATGATGGGCTTTTGAGTTTTTCCATGTCTTGGCTATTGTAAATAGTGTTGCTATGAATATTGAGGTGCATGTATCTTTTCAAATTAAAAGTTTTCTTCTTTTCTGGATATATGTCCAAGAGTGGGATTGCTAGATGATATGGTAGCTCTAGTTTTAGTATTTTAGAGAATCTCCTTACTGTTTTCTAAGGTGTTTACTCAATTTACATTCACATCAACAGTGTAAGAGTTTGTTTTTCTCTGTAACCTCTCCAGAATTTATTATTTGTAGACTTTTTAATGATGGCCATTCTGACTGGTTTGAGGTGATACCTCATTGTGGTTTCGATCTGCGTTCTCTAATAATTAGTGATGTTGAGCATTTTTTCATGTGTCTGTTGGTCATTTGTATGTCTTCTTTGTGAACTGTCTATTTAGGTCTCCTGCCTATTGTTTAATTTGGGCTTTTATATATATATATATATATATTGAGTTGAATAATCTGTTTGTATATGTTGGATATGAACTCCTTTCTATTTGCATCATTTGCAAATATTTTCTCTCATTCCATAGGTTGTCTTTTAAGGGAAAAGGAGGCAGGGGGAGGGATAAATTAGGAATATAAGGTGAGCAGATAAAAATTATACATAAAAAAGATAAGTAGCATGTATTAAGTATATAGAACAAAAGTCAAAGTGAAGTTGCTCAGTCGTGTCCATTTCTTTGCAACCCATGGACTGTAGCCTACCAGGCTTCTCTGTCCATGGGATTTTCCAGGCAAGAGTACTGGAGTGGGGTGCTATTTCCTTCTCCAGGGGATCTTCTCAACCCAGGGATTGAACCCAGGTCTCCCACAATGCAAGCAGACACGTTACCCTCTGAGCCACCAGGGAAGGAGGTATATTAAATATCTAGTAATAACTTAGAATGGAAAAATAATCTGAATATATATATATATATGTTTGTGTGTATATATATGTGTATATATATATATATGTGTGTGTATATATTTATATATATATATATAAAATGGAATCACTCTGCTGTATACCTGCAACTAACAAACTATTGTAAACTATACTTCATTAGGGAAAAAAGGAAGAGAGAGAGAGAGATGCAAGAAGAAGTAGAGATGGTAAATATAAACATTTCTTATGAAAGTTTATCTGTATGAGATGCAGAGAACTGGAATGTTTGCTGAAGGAGAATAGGGGCTTACAGAATAGTTTCGAAGACAGGAGGTATTAGAATATGACAGAATGATCCCTGGAGGGTTGAAATTATGGTGCAGGTGAGAAATCCCAGAATGAACAAGAGATACTTATATCCTAGGAGGTACACACAATGAAGTTTCATGTTGATACCAACAATGAAAATCTAATGAGGAGACTTGAAAGGGAAGAGTTTAAGAGCCGAACAGTAGCTTCAATGCCCTGCAGGACATTTAGTCCTTTCTAAAACATCGATGGGAAAAGGCAATGGCACCCCACTCCAGTACTCTTGCCTGGAAAATCACATGGATGGAGGAACTTGGTAGGCTGCAGTCCATGCTAAGGGTCAGACACGACTGAGCGACTTCGCTTTCACTTTTTACTTTCATGCACTGGAGAAGGAAATGGCAACCCACTCCAGTGTTCTTGCCTGGAGAATCCCAGGGACAGGGGAGCCTGGTGGGCTGCCATCTATGGGGTTGCACAGAGTCGGACATGACTGAAGTGACTTAGCAAAACATCGATGAGACATTGGTCCACAAGACATTTTTGAACCACACCTAAAGATTCTTGAAATTTGTTCCTATCAAAAATGTCCATGAGCATATTTTGCCTGTGCCAAATAGTTTCCAAAAGGGCTCAATAATCAGTTGCCTTTTGGCATGGACCAGATGTCTTCTTGGACATTTTCAAATGTCTTGTCCATGTTTTCATGGACAAGATCAAATGGTCCTGAAAACAGCAAGGATGTTTAGAAGACCTGATGTCTTATAGACATTTTGGACAGGGCCAGTTGTTTGCCAACTGCCCTAAAGTTTTATCTGTATATCTTAATGTTGTGAGTCTAGCGGAGTAGTAGACTAGACCAAGGTTGTTGTTGTTCAGTTGCTGTCATGTCTGAACAAGCCCTGTCTGACCAAGGTAATAGCTTTAAGAAAAATATAAGAAACATTTTATGTGTTTATAAAAAATGGGATATTTCTGTTTATTCTTCAGAGGAGTTTTCCTATTTAAAATATTTAGTTCTGTATTAAATAGATATTGGTCTTAAACTTAAGCTTCTTTTCTTGATTATGTAAGCTAACTAAAATATTAATTCTATCCTCATCTCTCTGTTTCATCCTAGGCCATCCTAACAGAAATATCTCTTTATCATNAAAACATCGATGAGACATTGGTCCACAAGACATTTTTGAACCACACCTAAAGATTCTTGAAATTTGTTCCTATCAAAAATGTCCATGAGCATATTTTGCCTGTGCCAAATAGTTTCCAAAAGGGCTCAATAATCAGTTGCCTTTTGGCATGGACCAGATGTCTTCTTGGACATTTTCAAATGTCTTGTCCATGTTTTCATGGACAAGATCAAATGGTCCTGAAAACAGCAAGGATGTTTAGAAGACCTGATGTCTTATAGACATTTTGGACAGGGCCAGTTGTTTGCCAACTGCCCTAAAGTTTTATCTGTATATCTTAATGTTGTGAGTCTAGCGGAGTAGTAGACTAGACCAAGGTTGTTGTTGTTCAGTTGCTGTCATGTCTGAACAAGCCCTGTCTGACCAAGGTAATAGCTTTAAGAAAAATATAAGAAACATTTTATGTGTTTATAAAAAATGGGATATTTCTGTTTATTCTTCAGAGGAGTTTTCCTATTTAAAATATTTAGTTCTGTATTAAATAGATATTGGTCTTAAACTTAAGCTTCTTTTCTTGATTATGTAAGCTAACTAAAATATTAATTCTATCCTCATCTCTCTGTTTCATCCTAGGCCATCCTAACAGAAATATCTCTTTATCATTTATGTCCAAGCTTGTCTGTATCCATAATGAACACTTAAGTTTCATTTAGACAAATTAATGGATTGATTATTTAGCTTTCTTTCCTTTTTGTTTACAATAAAATTTCCTGTAAAATCTGACCTGTTTGAGTCATGCTAAGAAAAAGAGAGAGAGAAGCCCTTTTTTTATTTATCACTAGCAGAAAAGTTAAGTGAAATATAGTCTGTCCTGAGGATAACTGTGGCCATGAAAATGAAAAAAATACTGAGAAACTTCAAAGAACAGCTTACAATAAGTGGAACAGATGGATATACTCCTTTTTATTTTCATGACAGTTAATATCACAGTTCTGTTTAAAAGTTTTCAATGGACTGAAATTCTTGAGGTATAATTTAAAACTTAAAGAGAAATATAGTTGTCACAATTAAGTACTGTTATTGAACTTAAAATGTCTAATTTTTCTAATGATAATTATTAATAATAAATTATATATGACATATGATACATGTTTCTCTTTCATATGAGATGATAATTTTACAAAAACAAATTTAAGAAAGAGATAAAAAATAATACATGTTAATAAAAACATCTCACATTTAATTGTCACTCTTGAGATAGCTTCAGTCAGTTCACTTGGACTAATTTCACTTTAGAGAATAACACTGATTTATTTATTTTTATTGAAACCATGATTTTACCTAGACTATGAATACACAAGCACAAGCATGGTTGTCTTCTACATACTATGTTGTTTGTTATTTCTTTATTAGAAAAGCATTCCAGGCTAGAGTGACTTTTTGTATGTGTTAATATATGTGTGTGTGAGATGTATACATGTGCCACCATTTAAAATCATAATTGTTGAATTCTGATAATGTTCTAAGACCAGAATTAAAGTCTTTGTATCTATTAACTTATTAATTTTCATAATGAGTATGTTTCTCTCCATTTTAGTGATGAGAAAACTGATACAGGGAAACAAAAATTTTAGTTAACTTGCTGAAAGTAATTTAGATCAGTTCAGTTCAGTTGCTCAGTCATGTCTGACTCTTTGCGACCCCATGAATAACAGCATGCCAGGCCTCCCTGTCCATCACCAACTCTTGGAGTTCACTCAGCCTCACGTCCATTGAGTTGGTGATGCGATCCAGCCATCTCATCCTCTGTCATTCCCTTCTCTTCTTGCCCCCAATCCCTCCCAGCATTAGGGTCTTTCCAGTGAGTCAACTCTTTGCATGAGGTAGCCAAAGTACTGGAGTTTCAGCCTCAGCATCAGTCCTTCTAGTGAAAACCCAGGACTGATCTCTTGTAGGATGGACTAGTTGGATCTCCTTGCAGTCCAAGAGACTCTCAAGAGTCTTCTCTAACACCACACTTCAAAAGCATCAGTTCTTTGGCGCTCAGCTTTCTGCACTCTCACATCCATACATGACCACAGGAAAAACCATAGCCTTGACTAGACGGACCTTTGTTGGCAAAGNTTTAAGGAATCTCCACATTGTTCTCCATAGTGGCTGTACTAGTTTGCATTCCCACCAACAGTGTAAGAGGGTTCCCTTTTCTCTATACCCTCTCCAGCATTTATTGTTTGTAGACTTTTTGATAGCAGCCATTCTGACTGGTGTGAAATGGTACCTCATTGTGGTTTTGGTTTGCGTTTCTCTGATAATGAGTGATGTTTATCAAAGGTTTTTACTGCATCTGTGGGGCTTCCCAGGTGGCGCTAGTGGTAAAGAACTTGCTGCCAATGCAGGAGACATAAGAGATGTGGGCTTGATCCTTGGGTCAGGAAGATCCCCTANTCATTGTGGTTTTGGTTTGCGTTTCTCTGATAATGAGTGATGTTTATCAAAGGTTTTTACTGCATCTGTGGGGCTTCCCAGGTGGCGCTAGTGGTAAAGAACTTGCTGCCAATGCAGGAGACATAAGAGATGTGGGCTTGATCCTTGGGTCAGGAAGATCCCCTAGAGAAGGACATGGCAACCCACTCCAGTATTCTTGCCTGGGAAATCCCATGGACAGAGGAGCCTGGCAGGCTACAGTCCACAGCATCACAAAGAGTTGGACGTGACTAAACAACTTAACATGCATGCATATTGGAATGATCATGTTTTTTCAATTTTCTTTTGTTGATATGGTGTACCACATTGATGATTTGCATATGTGGAACCATCTTTGAGACCCTGGGATGAATCCAGCTTGATCATGGTGTATGAAAAGAGATTTCTATGTGTTGTTGTATTTGCTTTGCTAATATTTTGTTGAAGATTTTTGCATGTATATTAATCAAAGATATTGGCCTGTAATTGTCTTTTTTTGGCAGTGTCTATTTTTATTATAAGTGTTAAAGTGACTTCATAGAGTAACCTTGTGAGTGTTCCCTTCTTTTCAATCTTTTAAAAATTTTTAATTGATTTATTTCTTTTTGGCTGCACTGAGTCTTTGTTGCAGCGCCTAGGCTCTTGGTTGCTGCACAGGGGCTTTCTCTAGTTGTAGCAAGCAGGGTTTACTTATAGCTGCAGTGCCTGCATATCTCATTGTGTCAGCTTCTCTTACTGCAGAGCACGGGCAGAGTGCTAAAATCAGTAAGATCAGAAATGAAAGAGGAAAGGTTACAAACACCACAGAAATACAATCATAAGAGATTTCTATAAACAACTATGAGCCAATATAATGGACAATGAAGAAAAAATGGACAAATTCCAAGGAATGAAGAAACTCCCAAGACTGAATCAGGAAAAAGCAGAAATAGTAATAGATCAATTACCAGCAGTGAAATTAAAATAGTAATTAAAAATCCAACAAGCAAAAAGTCCAGGTCTGGATGCTTCACAGGTGAACTCTACCAAACACTTTTTTAAAAATTTAACACCTATCTTTCACAAACTATTCCAAAAAATTTCAGAGGAAGAAATGCTTCTAAACACATTCTATAAGGCCAGTATCACACTAACACCAAAGCCAGCCAAAGATATAATTAAAAAGATTACTTACCAATATCACTGATAAACATAAATGCTAAATCCTCAACAAAATATTAGCAAATCATATTCGACAATGCATTAAGAGTATCATATATCTTCATCAAATGGGATTCATCTCAGGATGCAGAAATGGTTCAATATACACAAATTAATCACTGTGAAACACTACATTAGCAAGATGAATAACTCACCAAGAAGAAAAGACAGTGGACCACCCTCCCTCAAAAAAAAAAAAAAAAAAGAAAAAAGAAATGAAAGTGAAGAAATAACAACCAATTCCACAGAAATACAGAAGGAAACAATGTGATGAACAATTATATGCCAAGAAATTGGACAATCCAGAACAAATGGATAAGTTTTTAGAAACGTATAGCCGGTCAAAACTAAATAAAAAAGAAATGGATAATTTGAACAGACCAATCACTGGAAGTGAAACAGACTGACTTTTTAAATTGTCTTGTCTTTTTTTTTTTTTTCTTTTTGGTCTCTGTTTCATTTATTTATCCTTTGATCTTTATGTTTTCTTTCCTTCTACTAACTTTTTTCTTCATTTTTCCTTTTCAAATTCCTCTAGGTGTAGGGTTAAGTTTGTTGTTGTTGTTTTTGAGATTTTTGTTTCCTAAGTTAGGCTTCTGTGTAGTTGCTCAGTCGTGTCTGACTCTTTGTGACCCCATGGACTGTAGCACTCTAGGCTTGTCCATCACCAACTCCAGGAGCTTACTCAAACTCATGTCCATTGAGTCCGTGATGCCATCCAACCATCTCATCCTCTGTCGTCCCCTTCTCCTCCCACCTTCAGTCTTTCCCAGCATCAGGGTCTTTTCCAATGAGTCAGTTCTTTGCATCAGGTGGCCAAAGTATTGGAGCTTCAGAATCAGTCCTTCCAATGAATATTAAGGACTGACTTCCTTTAGGATGGACTGGGTGGCTCTATTTGCAGTCCATGGACTCTCAAGAGTCTTCTCCAACACCACAGTTCAAAAGCCTCAATTCTACTGCACTCAGCTTTCTTTATAGTCCAACTCTCACATCCATACACGACTACTGGAAAAACCATAGCCTTGACTAGATGGACCTTTGTTGGCAAAGTAATGTCTCTGCTTTTGAATATGCTATCTAGGTTGGTCATAACTTTTCTTCCAAGGAGTAAGCATCTTTTAATTTCATGGCTGCAGTCATCATCTGCAGTGATTTTGGAGCCCAAGAAAATAAAGTCTGACACTGATTCCACTGATTCCCCATCTATTTCCCATGAAGTGATGGGACCAGATGCCATGATCTTAATTTTCTGAATGTTGAGTTTTAAGCAAACTTTTTTTTTTACTCTTCTCTTTCACTTTCATCAAGAGGCTCTTTAGTTCTTAATCATGCTACTTAGTTGTTAATCATCCTACTATCTTTGTTTATGGTTAGTTTACTACCTTTACTGTTTATTTGTCTTTACCAGTGAGCCTTTTCCTTTTTTAGTTGTAGCCTTTTTTTCTTTTACTTGGAGAAGTTCCTTTAACATTTCTTGCGAAGCTGCTTTGGTGGTGCTGAACTCTGAGGTTTTGCTTGTCTCTAAAACTTTATGTCCACCAAATCTGAATGAGAATTTTGCCAGGTGGAATATTCTTGGCTGTAAGTTTTCCCTTTCATCACTTTATATAATGCCACTCCCTTCTGGCCTACAGTTTCTGCTAAAAAGCCAGCTGATGGCCTTATGAGAGTTCCCTTGTGTGTAACTTCTTGCTTTTTCTTTTTCTTGGTTTTAATATTCTTTCTTTATCTTTAATTTTTGCCATTTTAATTACAGTGTGTCTTGTCATGGTCCTCTTTGGGTCAGTCCTCTCTGGGACTCTCTGTGTTTCCTGAACCTCAATACCTATTTCCTTTCCCAGGTTAGGGGACTTTTTCAAATATGTTCTCTGCCTCTTTCTCTCTCTCCTTCTTCTTCTGGGACCCCTGTACTCTATAATGTGAATATCAATATGTTTGATGTTATCTCAGATGTCTCTCAAATTATCCTCACTCTTTTCTCTCCAGCTTCAGTGATTTCCACAAGTCTGCCTTCCAGTTCACTGATCTGTTCCTCTGTACCATCCAATCTACCGTTGATTCCTTTTGGTGTTTCTTTTTGTGTGTATGTGTGTGTGTGTGTGTCTGTTATTGTATTCTTCATCTCTGTTTTGTTCTTTTATTTCCCAGCTCTGCTAAAAATTCTGACTTCTCACTGTTTGTCCAATCTTTTCTGGACCTCTTTGGCCATCTTCACCATCAAACATTCAGTTCAGTTCAGTTCAGTTCAGTTCAGTCACTCAGTTGTGTCTGACCCTTTGCAACCCCATGAATCACAGCACGCCAGGCCTCCCTGTCCATCACCAACTCCCGGAGTTCACGCAGATTCACATCCATCGAGTCAGTGATGCCATCCAGCCATCTCATCCTCTGTCATCCCCTTCTTCTCCTGCCCCCAATCCCTCCCAGCATCAGAGTCTTTTCCAGTGAGTCAACTCTTCGCATGAGGTGGCCAAAGTACTGGAGTTTCAGCTTTAGCATCAGTCCTTCCAAAGAAATCCCAGGGCTTATCTCCTTCAGAATGGACTGGTTGGATCTCCTTGCAGTCCAAGGGACTCTCAAGAGTCTTCTCCAACACCATCAAACATTACCTGAACTCTATTGGGTAGGTTACTTCTCTCAACTTCATTTAATTCTTCTTTTGGTGTTTAATATTATTTCTTCACTGGGAGCATGTTCCTCTGTCACTTCATTTTGCCTGATTTTCTGTGTTTTTTTTTAAATATAAATTTATTTATTTTAATTGGAGGTTAATTACTTTACAATATTGTATTGGTTTTGCCATACATCAACATGAATCCACCACAGGTATACACGTGTTCCCCATCCTGAACCCTACTCCCTCCTCCCTCCCCGTACCATCCCTCTGGGTCGTCTCAGTTTTGTTTCTATGTATTTAGTATGTTTGTTATGTTTACTGACTTTGGAGAAATGGCCTTTTGTGGGAAACATCCTCTGTGTTCCAGCATCACCCTCCTCTCTGTTAGCAGAGCTCTGTGCTCCCACTATGTGAGCTGTATGAGTCCTTCTTTTGTTGCAGACTATGTGAGTGGTCTTGTAGGTATGGCTGGTCCATGGTCTAGTTGGTTGACATATTCAGAGGTTGTCAGCTACTGGTTGTTGGAGCCAGGTCATGGTGTAGCTGACTGTTGAGCCTCTGGAGGTGCCTTGGCTAGTGATGGCCCATTGATGGTGGAGCTCTGTTCTGGGGTTGGGGGTTGTGGGGCCAGCATCCCCATATCTGGTGTTGGTCTACTATTGGGTAAGCCTGATTTCTGGTGCACCTGGCTGTGGGCTCAGAAGTTTCCTAAAGTTGTTGCTGGCCCACTGTGAGTGGGGCTGGATCCCAGGGTAGCTGACTGAAGTGCTCAAGATTTTCCAGATTTGGTTTTGATCTACTGAAGGATGGGGCCCAGGCCCAGAAGGTCTTAGGGCTGATGTAGGCCTGCTGATGGATTGGCTGAGTCCTGACAAGGCAGGCTGTAGGGTTACAATGGTTGTGGTGGTGGTGTCTGCCCCCTAGTTGGTGGAACCAAATCACAGAGTCACTGACTGGAGGACCTGAGGGCCCCTGGTCCAGGGCCTGCACACGGGTGTATGGGGCTGGTTCCTGGGCTTGCTGGTGGTCAGGGCCTTATCCAGTGGCAGCTGTGGGCTCAGGTGGTCTTATGGAAGCCAGACTTCTAGTGAGTGGAGCTGTGTTTTCTCTTGATTATCTGATTGATCTGAGGCTGCCCAGTACTGGTGCCTACAAACCGACGGGCAGTGGTACTGGGAAGGGACTGGGGTAGGGCTGGTTTCTGGTGGATGGTAAGCTGGAGGGGGGATTCCACAATGGTGCTTGCCCTCCTAGATTGAGTTCCCCAAAATGGCTGCCATCCGTGTCTGTGTCTGCAGGGGAGTTCTGCTTGAGCCTTCTTCTCTAGAAGACTTTCCAAGATCAACAGATAAGCCTGACCCAGGTTACTTTCAGGTTATTGCTCTTCCCTGGGTCTTGGAATGTGTGAAATTTTGTGTTTGTCCTATGATAGTGGAATCTCTGTGTCCTAAAACCTCTGATTCTCCTTCAAGTGAGTGCAGCTGGCCTTTAAAAGCGAATGTTCTGGGGGCTCATTTCCTGGTGTATGATGCCTGGGCTGGGGAGCCTGGTTAGGGGCATGGACCCTTTCATTGCTCTTTGGTGAAAATCTCTAAATTATAATTGTCTTCCTGCTTGTGGCTCACTCACACAGGGGTATGGTCTTGACTTTCTCTTTCAGGAAACCTTTGAGAAGGCAAGCTTGAGTAGCAGCAGCAGTGGAGCAGGAAGCCTGAAAAGTGAACTTTCAGAAATCACAGACCTCCCTGCTGAAGGCTTCCAGGCACCAAGTGGGAAGGATGAAGACCGGACCTGTGATGGACTCTTTTCAGATGATAACTTCAATTTGGAAAATATTGAGAAAGGTATTTCTAGTGAAAAGGTTACAGCATGAATACACTCTTGATTCCTTTTTGTTTCAAGGTTCACTTGCTTTTTATTTTTATTAATGTGCAGATATATATTCAGAGCTTGATGATGAATTGGACATTTCGGATAACTTTAGCAGTTCCAGCTCAAGCCCTTTGAAGGAATCGACGTTCAGTAAGCTTTCTTTACAACTTGTGGATTCCGGCAGGTAGAGGTCTGGGAATTGTACTTGGGAGTCAAGCAGATGCCATCGCCTACAAAATGAATGGTTTGCTTTCCAGGTGCAGTGCTAATTAGGACAGGTGTGTCACTCTGACAGAGTGCAAAGTCCACCCGGTACTGTGGCTTTCCATTGCCTCCTGTCGAAGGAACAGTTTAATTATTTCTCCCAGAAAATACACGTTCTAACTGGGAAGTGGAGATAACTTATTTGGAAACATACTAACTAACTACAGGAGTAATGGAAGTGACCTTTTATGAGTCTGTTGATCAGAGGTTAGAAACCCGGAGAAGAAATTAGTCTTGCTGTAGACTAAATTTTGTACAGTTTTATTTACATTAATATAAAGGGATTATATTTTCCTTAAAACACTAAAGTTAACTAAATGTTATAATTATTTAGAATTATGAAAAACACCATGCAGATTCAGTAAATATGTTAATCTTTACTCTTAATTTGAAACAATTAAAAAAAAAATAGACTGGGGCATGGGAAAGTAAAGATATATTTAGATACAATTTAAAGAATCTTCTCTATAGAAACATGGGATTCAATTCACTAATCAAATCTGAAATTGAAATAAAACACCAGTTAAAATAGAAAATTCAGGAAAGAATAACTTTTTAAAAAATTAATTTCTTTTTTATTGAAGAATGATTGTTTTATGGAATTCAGCTGTGTTCTGTCAAACCTCAACATGAACCTGCCATAGGTATACACACATCCCCTCCCTTCTGAACCTCCCTCCCATCTCCCTCCACATCCCACCCCTCTAGGTTGACACAGAGCCCCTGTTTGAGTCTCCTGACTCTTTTAAAAAAGTAAGTTGATAGAATATTAAATAGGGTAGATAGAGATACTCTGAAATAAATTGTAAATAATCCATTCTCAATGACTATACTATGAAAATTTCATAAAAGAAAGTTTAAAATAGTGTCTCTAAGGATCAGAGTAGAACTCTAAGGATTTTGCTTCATAGTTGTCTCTTTTCAAAATTAAGTGGTCCATCAAAGTGGATTATAGATGTTCCACATTTTCTGGGGCAATGTCAAATTCCAACACTCTGTTTTCCATATAAATTCCTGCCCTGTCTGCTAAATAAAATGTCTTGATTTGTGATTGAGAAAACATGAATATTATGTAGCAAAGATATTTGTGCGTTTAAACATATGTAGCAGATTCTAGGGAGAAGGCATTGGCAACGCACTCCAGTACTCTTGCCTGGAAAATCCCATGGACGGAGGAGCCTGGTGGGCTACAGTCCCTGGGGTCGCACAGAGTGGGACAGGACTGAGCGACTTCACTTTCACTTTTCACTTTCATGCGCTGGAGAAGGAAAGGGCAACCCACTCCAGTGTTCTTGTCTGGAGAATCCCAAGGACAGCGGAGCCTGGTGGGCTGCCGTCTATGGGGTCACACAGAGTCGGACATGACTGAAGCGACTTAGCAGCAGCAGCAGCAGATTCTAGAAGCAGTTAATTACTAACTGAGGTGAATTTTGAGATGATGGGACATTGTGTATCCACAGTAACAAGGATGAGGAGGGTCAGTGGGAAAGTGAGGAAGGAAAAGCTGAACCCTTACATTTGCATGTGGTTACTTCTAGCTGTCTTGGCAAGGGATTTAAGATGATAATGATACAGATATTTTATGTGCTTTGTTAGCAACAAATCATGGAGTTTCTTTATTTAGTACTTTTCCTTTGAGAAAGGACCCTTAAACAAACCTGTTAATAAACAATAATTTGCAACATTATACTTTAGCTGACAGTATCATAAATGAAGACAGTCTTTATAGTAGGTACAATTGGTTAGATATTTTTAAACAGGCAAATGAGTGAATAAATAAATGATTTGCAGCAGGAAAATGTGAAGTTATTTTTATTTTCTTGTTTCAGGCACTTTAAAAAGAAGTTTTAGTGCTTCAGGAGGAGAAAGACAATCCCAAACTAGGTATGTAGACACCGAGTTCCTAGAAACATTTTTAGAATCTGCAGAGCTGTTTTGGTGGCTAAATTGATACCTGATAGCAGAAGTTACCATGGGCATGTGGTACCAGAGACTGTGGAAGCCCACTCTCCCAGAACTGGTTGCATTTCACCAAGGACCATGCTAGGAACAGCATTAAGTTGGGCGTGGGTTTTAGTCTGGCTTTGGAATCCTCAGCCACTCAGTTAGTCTCCCTGAGCTCAGGGGTGGCCCAGGGTTGTAGGGCTTCATGAGATTATGTGGGGCTGTGGCTCCTTATCCCTTATTTTTCTACATCCCTGGGGTATAGATGTCTATGGCAGGTATAGCAGGTGTAGACCACGTCACACCCAAGTCTCAGCCAGCAGGAGGGGGATGGGATGCAGAGACACGTCCTTCCTTTTATGGATGTGACCAGATGTAGTGTTCTTCCCTTCTGCTCACAGATGGTGAGCAGAGGAGAAAGTAGCCACAGGGTTGAATGAGCATGTTTGGGGAAATCCATTTTTAAAAAAGAAATCATTATTTTGTAATGACTAGCACTTTCTGCAATATTTGTCTCTTGGGCTAAGAACTGAAATGAAATTCTTTGATATGGCTTTTTGCAAGTTTCTGGTAATCTTCATGAGAACAGTTCAGTGACCTTGGGTGAGACTGGTGGGAGAAGAAGCCTGACTGGGGTGGTTTCAGAGGTTACAGAAGCAGAGACAGAGAGAAGTTGAAGAAAGTAGTGAGCTGAAAGGGAGGTGATGGGAATGTTTGATGGGAAAGGGCCTTCTAGAATCAGGGTGGCTGAAGGGTGAGTGGACTGAGGAGAAGCAGCTAATGGAGAAGGGGGAATTGTAGCTGGTTCCCAGTCTCAGAGCGGCATGAACCTGAGGACAGCCCTGGAAAAGAGGAAAGGGCAGCTTTTATGTGTGTCTGAAGAAAGAGAGGCAAAGATAAATTTAAGCTGGAGGGGCAGAGAAGAGGGAGTTACTTGGTAGTTTCTGCTTATTAGATGATGTTCCAGCTTACTGTGGAGGATCCTTTAGTCAAAAGAATGTGATTGGCTGGGGAGAGCTGGCATCGAGATGGCAGGGAGCTGAGCAGGGACAGGCAGGGGGCTGTCGACAGTGCTGGGTCTAGGAAGTGCCGGCCAGGTCATGTGTGAGTGGTTGTGATTTACTAGGCAGGCTTTGTGGGCACAAGAAATAAAAGATGACTTGGGCTGACTTATGTTCATTAGAAAGCTTTCAAGGACTCACATAATTATGGAATGCACAGAATCAACCTATGAAGGGATAGAAGCCAGGTCAGCCCCTGAAGTCTGTGGAGGAGGCGCTCCTGGAAGATTTTCCAAGGCGCTAATGCAGGCCTGAATGAGCCTCCAGCTTATCTGCTCTGTCTGCATGTCACCTCTCTAAGGATCCAGTGTCTTGCAGAGGAGTCAGGTTGGCCTGATTCTCTGCTGTGGGAGGGGCTGAGCCCCTTCATTGGCAGCCCCTCCAGGTCCCTTATGGGCCACATTATTTAGTCAAAGGTACAACATCACTGATAAGTTTATCTTTTCCAAGTGAGGGTCAAGAAAGTTAAGCTAAAGTTTCTATTTCCTAAGTTGTTTCTGGTGTCGCTAGTAACACGGTCCCATCACTTCATGGCAGATAGATGGGGAAACAATGGAAACAGTGACAGACTTTATTTTCTTGGACTCCAAAACCACTGTGGATAGTGACTGCAGCCATGAAATTAAAAGACACTTGCTCCTTGGAAGAAAAGTTATGACCAACCTAGACAGCATATTAAAAAGCAGAGACATTACTTTGCCAACAAAGGTCTGTCTAGTCAAAGCTATGGTTTTTCTCAGTAGTTGTGTATGGATGTGAGAGTTGGGCCATAAAGTTGAGTGCCAAAGAATTGATGCTTTTGAGTTGTGGTGTTGGAGAAGACTCTTGAGACTCCCTGGGACTGCAAGAAGATCCAACCAGTCCGTCCTAAAGGAAATCAGTCCTGAATATTCATTGGAACGACTGATACTGAAACTCCAGTACTTTGGCCACCTGATGTGAAGAACTGACTCATTGGAAAAGACCCTCATTCTGGGCAAGATTGAAGGCAGGAGGATAAGGGGATGACAGAGGATGAGATGGTTGGATGGCATCACCAACTTAATGGACATGAAACTGAGCAGTCTCCAGGAGTTGATGATGGATAGGGATGCCTGCAGTCCACGGGGTCACAAAGAGTCAGACACAACTGAGTGACTGAACTGAACCAATGACTTATATTATAAAGTACATCATCAAAAGCCTTTTTCTTTTTTATTGGACACACTTTACTCAGTGATACAAAGTTGCATAAATATATAGAAAAATGCAAAACAAGTATTTTAGTACAAAAAATAAATGATCATATATTGGTGTCTTCCCCAATTAAGAGGATTTTATATTAGGATGGAAATTTTCAATCAACTGCTTTTAGGAATCTCAGTATTGCCAAATAAATATAGTCCTTTTTTCTGAAAGGATTCATAGAAAAATTTTCAGTTGAAGTGTAGCTCTTCAAAAACAAAGGAAACGTGTATTAGAGCTTGAAATACTTTTATTTTTTCCCATTTATTTATTTTAAAATTTTATTTTATTTTATTTTATTTATCTTTACTTTACAATACTGTATTGGTTTTGCCATACATTGACATGAATCCGCCACAGGTGTACATGAGTTCCCAATCCTGAACCCCCCTCCCACCACCCTCCCCATATCATCTCTCTGGGTCATCCCAGTGCACCAGCCCCAAATGAAATGCTTTTTAAAAACTAGTCATTATCTAAATATTTACATCAAATTGCATAAGCTAGAATCAACAGAAAGAAGCAGTCCAATTGGAATCTCATTTAAAGCGGGATATTGCAGAGTGGGCTTTAACTTGGGGTTAATGACCAAGTTAATAGGTGGAAAACAGAAGATGGCCCAGACCTTGCGGTTGAATCAGCAGAAGCGGTTATAAGTAAACAGGTGAATAGGGTCTGAACTAAATTGACATGTGCAAGACTGTGCCATGTATGGGACCTTGTGACATGCCACTGGGGGTCACAAGTTGATTTAAGGCAAACCCTCTTCTCTCAAGGCCTTCCCTAGTGGCTCAGCTGGTAAAGAATCTGCCTGCAATGCAGGAGACCTGAGTTCTGTCCCTGGATTGGAAAGATTCCCTGGAGAAGGGAAACACTACCTTCTCCAGTATTCTGACCTGGAGAATCCCATGGACTGTATAGTCCATGGGGTTGCGAAGAGTTGGATATGACTGAGCTACTTTCACTTCACTTCACTTCACTCTTCTCTCAAGGAACTCATAGCATAGGGGGCACAAAAGTAGACTTGAGAAGGAAATAAATGACAAAAGACAGCCTGTGATTAATACCAAATAAGAGAAGAGAAAATCAATGAGTTTTTTACTTCCTTCCAGGTATTCCCTTTAATTCTATGAATTAAAAGGAGGCAACTCTAAAAAATATTTATAATTCTTTGAAAAGCGTTAAATAAGGTGAAAGTTATTTGCAATCTAATTTGTTTAGAGTTATCCTGAGTTTCTTGGTTTATTAACTGTAAACCCCTCCTGCAAAGTATTTAAAAGCTAAATGAAAAGTTAGAATCTAAAATAAGATAGCAGAGCTATAAAATATAATACAAATCAATTTAAAATCAAGCCTGCTGATATTTTTGGCAGTTTTGTACCATGTGTTAATTAGTAAGACAGTTACAACAGGACCCTGGGCAGCCCTCCAAGGAGCTCTTTTCTGGCTCCTAGAAAAAGGGTCCCAATGAGAAAGAGTCACAGAGAGGTACACGCTTGATTTGAGTGTGGTGTTCAGAGTATAGAATTGAGACTTGGACCTGGCTCCATGGTACACAGAAAAAGCTTAAGCCTAAACTCTCAACTTTGTTCATCTCAGATATCAAGGGCTAAGTTGAAGCTAATTGCCTGCTAAAGATCATTGATACCTCCCCAGTAACTTGACACAGACTTTCATGAGCAGTTGGGCCAGGCAAATGGACAATACATCAGCAAAGGAAACTAGGAAGGTGCCAGGGTCCAGCCCTGGTTGATCCAGGGAATTCGAAGTGGGGACGGCGTGGGCGAGGAAAACTTTATTTAATTAGAAATATAAGAGAGATTAGGAAGAAATAGTATAGTAGGAAAATTTAGTGGAGAAAAGAGGCTGAATAACTTGGTTTATGTGGAAAGCCAATAAACTTCAGGACAAGAAGTTTGCACCATCTACATTAGGCCACCGGTGTCCTCCTGAATATCGAAGGGTGTCCCACCTTGGACTCCCTCTCGTGTGGAACTTAAAAGCCAGGGCAAGTAAGTAGACATGGTGAGCCTCCATGCCCCAGATGGGAATTCAGCCAGAAAATAGAGTAAGACAAGGGGGAACCAGTCTTCCCAGGACTGGCCCAGCCTCTATTGTCTGTCAAGGCCTTTTATACCTTTTTTTTTTGTACACAGAGATCAATGGATAATATAAAATTATGCAGCATCAGCAGCCCTGACTCTTATCGAGACCAGGCTTTCTCTCTGCATACCTAGTTGTATACACAAGTCTTAGGTGATTTACATCATCTTCTGGCCAGAAGGCCAATTAACATTTTACGGCCCTTTCCTGATAAGGGTTTGTCAACCAGAAGACTTATTTGTGTTGTTGTTCCCAAAGTCTGGTGCCACTCTCAGAAAGCACTAAATAAAGTTACATTCTTACATAGCAAAGGCATAACAATTTACAACAAGTAAAAGGAGTACAGTGATTTATAACAAAAAAGTAATTAACACAAAAATCTAGTGTTGCTAACATCAAAACTACTATATTCCTTTTTCTATATCCCAATTACATTGATTAATATCCTCCCAGGTGCCTAAAAGATAAAGAATATGGAGGCCTGGCAGCAACCATTGAGTCAACAGTGAAACCCATCACCAATATGATTTTTAGCTCTTTAGAAAAGGCTCTGTATCTTTAAGATGCTTTAAGCTTTGTGCCTCTCACAGTTGGGGGGCTGTAAACAATTCATAAATTGTAAAAAGTCCGGGCAGACTCTGGTTTTTGGGGGGTAGATGTTCAGGAAAACTCAGGGGGAACCCCTGAAGCTAGATCACGCCTTTGCATGTGTCTGGCTTCTGTCCTCGTCCTCGTGACCTTTGCCATGGGCGAGATTCCTCACACTGGCTCCCAGCAGGAAGGGAAGCCCTTGCCTCCTCAGAGAAGCATTGAATTCTCAAGGCTAGTGAAAGGAAACATGATATTATCAATGAAAGGCACCCTGGCGTTGTGACCCAAGCTGTCATCAGATGACACATTTTTCAGGAATGTAATTAATGGCAAGACCCAGAGTCTCCAACTCCTAGAATTCAATGGCCTTTTTATGGTCTCTTTAGCAGAAGTCACTTGAAGCCAGGAAGCAGTTCATTTGGGTTCTTTTCCTTGCCAAACTCCTCCCATATTTCAGCTCTCCATCCCCAAATCAGCAAAAATCCTAAAAGCCAAACTCAGAGCTGAGATACTGGGTCAGTGGAGAGTGTCCCATTTCTTGGCTCTGGAGATGCAGTCTTTCAGTCATTTGCAGCAGAGGTCAGTCTCCAGATCTCCATGACTAGGTCTCTAGATTCTAAATCTCCCCCACCAAGATGTCACCTGGCAGCCATTCCTAGGGCTCTCCCAGACCCCTAGAAGACCTGGCACTGTCAGCATGGCGTTTTCCATATTATTAAGGTAGCCCATGGGGAATCTCCTGTTGATACACATTTCCCAGCAAACTACAAGTATATTCACTTAAGATAATTTGCTTTTACTTATGCCTTTGATTTACTAGAATAGAGATTTGATTTTACATCTTTGCTCTTTGCGTGTAATCAGAGAGTCATAACTAAAGAGTGTCACTTGGGACACTCCTCCAGATGGTTGTTAATCTGAGTGGTCACCAAGTAGTTGCTTTAACTGCAATCACTCATACTCTCTCAAGGGCTCACTCGTTAGCTGTTCTGAAGATACAGAACCATAAGATTCTGGCTTACATTTAAGTTCTATTTGGTAAGTCACAAAAGGCAAATTCAAATTACCTTAATGGTTTATTTTTGTATATTGGTTTAAGTGAATGCACAGTCTTGTGATGGTCTATTTGAATAATTTTTCTTGAATGAGAACGTAAGAAATTATTTTGTTTTAAAAGCTTCAGTGAGGTATAATTCACACATTACTTTGTGTAATATAGAGCTTGGCCTATACCTGTGTCTGTCTGGATTTTATAGTCTTACTTAGTTGATATATTTACTGGTGGTTCTGATTCAAGTCATAATATCTTATTTCAGTTTACATACAAATTGTCCTGTGTAACTTGGTAATACACACAGGAGTTTCAGTCTCTTTGTCACATACAGGCAAGTACTGGTAAACTATGGTCATTGAATTATGACCTTCTACAAAATTCATTGATAATTAATTAATATTTATTACTTAGTGCTGGCACATACCAGACTATGCCTAGTCCATCTTTGCATTCCCCAGGGCACAGTTTATTGCACATAGGTACCAGTCCACAAGTACTTGTCAGTTAATAGACAAATGATGGTTATCTTAGCACAAATTCTGTATCTCTGTCTACACTTGAACTAAAACCTCACCTCCTGGCTTGAATCTGCAGCCTTTGCCATAGTCAACAGCTTAAACCCTTTTTAAAGATACTGGTGCTTAACCTTCATTTCAGGCTGAGGAGGGGCCAACAGGGCTCCTCTTCAGTTGTAGCGGGACCCTCCGTGTTCCTTGCGAGTGGAGACGGGTATGTCGGGGTACTTCTTGAGTTGCAGAAAGGGTATGAAAGAACCTTTCGAGGTCCAAGAGGGGAGGTGTGATTTTGAACTGTGTCTCCATGCAAGGCATGATTTTTCCATGTACATGTATATTCTGTTGCCAAGGCAACAGAGTACACTTGGCAGGCTAGTTTCAGACATTGAATGTCTGCAGTATCAGTATCAGAGATACCTGTGGTTCACAGCCTCTTTGATGAATCAATGTATGCATAATTGTATTCAAGGATGTGTGCCTGATTTAGTCTTTCTGTATAGAGATAATTGGAAATGTTTGTGACTATCCAGTATCATACGTGTGACTGGAAAAAACTTATGTAATCTCAGGATCTAGGAATGTTGCCTCTCTATAGCAAAAGTCTTGATTCACTTCAGTTCAGTTTAGTCACTCAGTTGTGTCCGACTCTTTGCGACCCCATGAATCACAGCATGCCAGACCTCCCTGTCCATCACCAACTCCCGGAGTTCACTCAGACTCATGCCCATCGAGTCAGTGATGCCATCCAGCCATCTCATCCTCTGTCATCCCCTTCTCCTCCTGCCCCCAATCCCTCCCAGCATCAGAGTCTTCTCTAATGAGTCAACTCTTCGCATGAAGTGGCCAAAGTACTGGAGTTTCAGCTTTAGCATCATTCCTTCCAAAGAAATCCCAGGGCTGATCTCCTTCAGAATGGACTGGTTGGATCTCCTTGCAGTCCTAGGGACTCTCAACAGTCTTCTCCAACACCACAGTTCAAAAGTATCGATTCTTCAGCACTCAGCCTTCTTCACAGTCCAACTCTCACATCAATACATGACTACTGGAAAAACCATAGCCTTGACTAGACGGACCTTAGTTGGCAAAGTAATGTCTCTGCTTTTGAATATGCTATCTAGGTTGGTCATAACTTTTCTTCCAAGGAGTAAGTGTCTTAATTTCATGGCTGCAGTCACCATCTGCAGTGATTTTGGAGCCCCCCAAAAGTCTGACAGTTTCCCCATCTATTTCCCATGAAGTGATGGGACCAGATGCCATGATCTTCGTTTTCTGAATGTTGAGCTGTAAGCCAACTTTTCACTCTCCTCTTTCACTTTCATCAAGAGGCTTTTTAGTTCCTCTTCACTTTCTTCCATAAAGGTGGTGTCATCTACATATCTGAGGTTATTGATATTTCTCCCAGCAATCTTGATTCCAGCTTGTGCTTCTTCCATCCCAGTGTTTCTCATGATGTACTCTGTATAGAAGTTAAATAAGCAGGGGGACAATATACAGCCTTGACGTACTCCTTTTCCTATTTGGAACCAGTCTGTTGTTCCATGTCCAGTTCTAACTGTTGCTTCCTGACCTACATATAGGTTTCTCAAGAGGCAGGTCAGGTGGTCTGGTATTCCCATGTCTTTCAGAATTTTCCACAGTGTATTGTGATCCACACAGTCAAAGGCTTTGGCATAGTCAGTAAAACAGAAATAGATTTTTTCTGGAAATCTCTTGCTTTTTTGATGATCCAGTGGATGTTGGCAATTTGATCCAGGGTTCCTTTGCCTTTTCTAAAACCAGCTTGAGCATGTTGAATTTCACGGTTCACATAAAGTCTTGATTATTTTGACTTAAAGTTATAGTGGATAGAGACTCACGCTGCTGCTGCTAAGTCACTTCAGTCGTGTCTGACTCTGTGTGACCCCAGAGATGGCAGCCCACCAGGCTCCCCCGTCCCTGGGATTCTCCAGGCAATAACACTGGAGTGGGTTGCCATTTCCTTCTCCAATGCAAGAAAGTGAAAAGTGAGAGTGAAGTTGCTCAGTCCTGTCCGACTCTTAGCGACTCCATGGACTGCAGCCCTCCAGGCTCCTCCGTCCATGGGATTTTCCAGGCAGGAGTACTGGAGTGAGGTGCCATTGCCTTCTCTGGAGACTCCTGCTACTTTTTCATAATCCAGTCTCTAATAATCCAGATCTAGTTTCACTTAAATTGATTAAATACTGTTGATCACTGCTTGCTGCTGTTAACCTGGCCGAGTAGCTGATGTCACAATCAAGCAGTCTTAGCAAAACAATTTGTTGTCAGCTGTTGTTGTGGCTCACTCAGTTGTGTCCCAGTCTCTGTGATCACATGGTCTGCAGCACTCCAGGCTTTCCTGTCCTTCACTATCTCCTAGAGTTTGCTTAAACTCATGTCCATTGAGTTGATGATGCCATCCAACCATCTCAGCCTCTGTCACCACTTTCTCTCCTGCCCTCAAGCTTTCCCTGCACCAGGATCTTTTCCAGTGAGTCACCTCTTTGCATCAGGTGGCCAAAGGACTGGAGCTTCAACTTCAGCATCAGTCCTTCCAATGAATATTGAATTCCTTTAGGACTGACAAGTTTGATCTCCTTGCTGTCCAAGGGACTCTCAAGAGTCTTCTTGGAGAAGGCAAGGGCATCCCACTCCAGTATTCTTGCCTGGAGAATCCCATGGACAGAGGAGCCTGGTGGGCCTCATGGGATCGCAAAGAGTCAGACACGACACGACTTAGCAACAAGCATGCACACACATCCTTTAGACCCAACCTGTGCCGTGTGGCTCATCTCATTAAAGATGCTTGATGTCGTCAAAAAAAAAAAAAAAAAGTCTTCTCCAGCACCACAATTCAAAAGTATCAATTCTTAGCATTCTTTATGGTGTAACTCTCACATCCATACATAACTACTGGAAAAACCATAGCTTTGACTTTCCGGACCTTTATTGGCAAAGTGATATGTCAGCTTTTTAATAGTCCATCTAGATTTGTCATAGCTTTTCTTCCAAGGAGTAAGCATCTTAGTCTTATGGCTACAGTCACCATCTGCAGTGATTTTTGAGCCCAAGAAAATGAAACCTGTCACTGTTTCCATTGTTTCCTCATCTATTTGCTGGGAAGTGATGGGACTGGATGCCATGATCTTCGTTTTTTGAGTGTTGAACTTTAAGCCATCTCTTTTACTTTCCTCTTTCACCCTCATCAAGAGGCTTTTTAGTCCCTTTCTGCCACGGGAGTGGTGTCATCTGCATAGTTGAGGTTATTGGTATTTCTCCCAGCAATGTTGCTTACACCTGTGACTCATGCAGCCTGGCATCTGGCATGATATACTCTTTATTGAGGGCTTCCCAGGTGGCTCAGTGGGTAAAGAATCTGCCTGCAATGAAGGAGACACAAGAGAGTGAGTTTGATACCTGGGATCGGGAAGATCCCTGGAGGAAGGCATGGCAACCCACTCCAGTATTCTTGCCTGCAGAATCCCGTGGACAGAGTAGCCTGGCGAGCTGCAGTCCATAGGGTAGCAAAGAGTTGAACACAACTGAACTGATTGAACATGCACACTCCCACACACTCTGTATAGAAAGTAAATAAGCAGGGTGACAATACACAGCCAGCCTTGACAGACTCCTTTCTGTTTGGAACCAGTCCATTTTTCCATGTCCAGTTCTCAGTGTTGCTTCCTGACCTGCATACAGGTTTCTCAGGAGGCAGGTAAGGTGGTCTGGTATTCACATGTCTTTAAGAATTTTCCACAGTTTGTTGTGATTCACACAGTCAAAGGCTTTAGCGTAGTCAATGAAGATTTTTTTTCCTGGAATTCTCTTGCTTTTTCTATGTTCCAACAAACGCTGGCAATTTGTTGTCAGTAAAATCATTCTATTCCTTTTCTATGACAGTTCTAAAATTTCCTGACTTGTTGCTTATTAGTTCCTAGCTATCATTGGAGTACAAGTGGAGAGCCACAGTAGCCACCTTCCTGCAGTGATACCAACTCCATTAACATTACAGGTGAACAAAAAGGCCTTAAGGAGCAGGAGAAAGCATCCATACATAATGTCACTTGTTCACACAGGGTATGTTTATGCTGTCACTGCCTGAAAGACACTTTCAAGATGTAAAATGCTAGTGAGCTTAGATGGTGTGGTTGCATCATCTTAATGTTGTAAGCCAGGCTTCTCATTTCATCATAAGGTCAAATATTTCTTCCATCAGCATTAAATTGTATTGAGTACTTTTCATAGTTGAATTAAATGATGTGATGTACTTGCAATGCATGTGAAAATATTTCCTCAGTTCAGAGATACATTTAAAATAATTTGATGATTCTAGACTCCATATCCTTCATGACCAGCATGCCTCTAAGAAAATGACAATCTAAATAATTTACCTCACACTTGCATTTAGCAGTGAAAACTTGATTTAAAAAATTACAAAGCTAATACCTCCAATGGCCGCCTTACCTGTAGTGGTCAGATAAAGTGTAAGTTGTCAGCTATTACTCATATTCAGTGCTTCAATTTCTGTTTTGGCTTATGAATTCTGCAAGAAAAATTTGGTTTATGAATACACACCAGATCTGAAGAGAACTGAAAAGACCTTTTCAGAATTTTTAAAAACCTTCCATTTCTCTGAAATTGTTTTATTGATCTGAAATGTTATTGATCAATTCCTGTTTCAAAACTTTCAGAAGACACAGCTTCATTATGATAAACCTTTTCACCACAAAACATTTCTGGAATGTTTTCTTGTGTTGGGCCATTTCTGGCTAGTTTCCAGCTTTTACTGTCATAGGAAACCACCTTCTGAAGCCATAATGTTCCATTAGACATAAACATTCAGTCTGGTTCAATCTAGAGGCAGCCTTCCCTCAGTTCAGTTCAGTTGCTCAGCTGTGTCTGACTCTTGCGATGCCATGAACCATAACACACCAGGCCTCCCTGTCCATCACCAACTCCCGGAGTTCATCCAAACTCATGTCCATTGAGTCAGTGATGCCATCCAACCATCTCATCCTCTGTCATCCCCTTTTCCTTCTGCCTTCAATCTTTCCCAACATCAGGGTCTTTTCAAAAGAGTCAGCTCTTTGCTTCAGATGGATCCCTCAGACTCTGCCTAATCTGTCCATTGTTCATGTTTATGAACCCAACACTTTTATAGTTAAGTTGTCATTAAGAGTTTTTTCCTATTGTGTAATTTCAGATGACCGTGTTTTCTTATGATCTGTGATATAATTTCCAGAGAAATTAACAGTTTTTCTGCTATACCTGTGCAATCTTGTAACTTCTAAGACTGTAGGGACAGTTTCTTTTCAGTATTCCATCTCCAATGTCTAGCACAGTGCCTACACACAGTGAGCACTTAGTAAATATTTTTGAATGAGGGAGTGAATGTGTGATGGTTATTTTTAAAGTTTCCCTGAAATTTCTTAAGGAGAAATTTAGAATCATATAAAGAGGCAGCAAAGCTGAAAACAACTCAGCATGACCAGGGAGGTCTATTTCATATATGCCCACTATCATATATATTTTTCTTAAAATATCCTTTTACTGAAGTATAATTGATTTACAATATTGTGTTAGTTTCAGATGTACAGTACAGTAACTTGTGTTAAAAGCTTTTACAAGATAATGGCTCTATTTTCCTATAATGTGCAATATATATCCTTGTTTCTTATCTATTATATATATGGTAGTTTGTATCTCTTAACCCCACATTCTTAAGTTATCCCTCCATTCCTCCCTCACCCCTATGGTAATCAGTTGCTTGTTTTCTACATCTGTGAGTCTGTTTTGCATAAATGTTCATTTGCATTATATATTAATACTAGAGAGGCTCATCAAGATTAAGAGACTGGACCACCTAAGAGCCTCTCTGGTCCCTTTGATCTTGCCTTAGGTGGTTTCCTTGCTAATTCTCCTTTGATTAGCAACTGTTCTGCCCTTTGGAATTCAGAGAAGGTCAAGAAGTCTGGAGTCTTGCCTACATGGAATGGGGGATTAAAAAGGCCTCCCTGCCCTGGAGTCCCACAGGGCCCTGCTCAGCACAGTTCTATTAATCTTTTCTATTACTTTTTTTTTTTTTTCTATTTTGTTTATTTCTTTCTGATCTTGCTTCCCTTGTGTCTCAGCTGGTAAAGAATCCATGTGCAATGTGGGAGACCTGGATTCAATCCCTGGGTTGGGAAGATCCCATGGAGAAGGGAAAGGCTACCCACTCCAGTATTCTGGCCTGGAGAATTCCATGGAATGTACAGTCTGTGGGGTCACAAAGAGTCGGACACGATGGTGACCTTAACGTTCTGATCTTTAGGGTTTCCTTGCGTTTTGTTTGTTTTTCTTTCTCTAATTCTTGTAGGTGGTGGGTCAGGTTGCTTATTTGAAATTTTTGTTGCTTTTGAAAAATACCTGTATTATTTTTCTCTTAGTGATTTTCCTGCATTCTATAGATTTTATAAAATTATGTTTAATTGTCACTTCTCTTAACGTAGTTTATGATTTCGTTTGATGGCATCATTGGCCCATTGGCTTTTTAGTAGCAGCTTGTTTAGTCTCCATGTGTTCATTTTCCCCTCATCTTTCTGTGGCTGATTTCTAGTTTCATGCTGTTGTGGTCAGAAAAAATGCTTGAAATTTTTATACTCTTGGGTTTGCTGAGGTTTGCTTTGTGGTATGGTCTATTCTAGAGAATGTTCTATACATGCTTGAAAAGAATGTGGTATACTCTGGGCTTTCGGGGATTTGGTATCCTGTAGATACAATTAACTCCAGCTGGTCTTTTGTTATGTAGGACCTCCCTTGTCTTATGGATTTTCTATCTAGAATATCAGTCCATTGATGTCAGGGGGGTGTTGAAGACTTCTAGTATTATTGTATTCCTGTCAATGTCTCCCTTTATGGCTGTTATTTATATATAAATATATACTCTGATATCAGGTGCATAATCTTAATAAGGGTCATATCTTCTTTTGTTATTGATCCCCTTATGCTATTCTTTCTTTTTCTTTCTAAACTTTGTTTTAAAGGCTATTTTTTGTGATACAAGTATCAGTCACTTCAGTTACTCAGCCGTGTCCGACTCTTTGCAACCCCATGAACTGCAGTATGCCAGGCCTCCCTGTCCATCACCAACTCCCTGAGTCTACCCATACCCATGGAGTCAGTGATGCCATCCAGCCACCTCATCCTCTGTCATCCCCTTCTCCTCCTGCCCTCAATCTTTCCCAGCATCAGGGTCTTTTCAAATGAGTCAGCTCTTTGCATCAGGTGGCCAAAGTATTGGGAGTTTCAGCTTCAACATCAGTCCTTCCAGTGAACAC
The DNA here is from genome assembly GCA_006410615.1 of Neotragus moschatus. Taxonomy (NCBI): domain Eukaryota; kingdom Metazoa; phylum Chordata; class Mammalia; order Artiodactyla; family Bovidae; genus Neotragus; species Neotragus moschatus. The sequence continues at coordinate 1,438,249 of SJYA01000097.1, read as the reverse complement.
CCAGGACCGATCTCCTTTAGGATGAACTTGTTGGATCTCCTTGCAGTGCGAGGGACTCTCGAGAGTCTTCTCCAACACTATAGCTCAAAAGCATCAATTATTCGGCGCTCAGGTATAGTCCAACTCTCACATCCATACATGACTACTGGAAAAAACCATAGCCTTGACTAGGACTTCCTGGTGGCTCAGATGGTAAAGGACTAGATGGACCTTTGTTGACAAAGTAATGACTCTGCTTTTTAATATGTGGTCTAGGTTGGTCATAACTTTCCTTCCAAGGAGTAAGTGTCTTTTAATATCATGGCTGCAATCACCATCTGCAGTGATTTTGGAGCCCAGAAAAATAAAGTCTGACACTGTTTCCATTATTTCCCCATCTATTTGCCATGAAGTGATGGGACTGGATGCCATGATCTTCGTTTTCTGAATGTTGAGCTTTAACCCAACTTTTTCACTCTCCTCTTTCAGTTTCATCAAGAGGCTCTTTAGTTCTTCACTTTCTGCCATAAGGGTGGTGGCATGTGCATATCTAAGGATATAAATATTTCTCCCGGCAATCTTGATTCCAGCTTGTGCTTCCTCCAGCCCAGTATTTCTCATGGTGTATTCTGCATATAAGTTAAATAAGCAGGGGGACAATATACAGCCTTGACTTACCCCTTTTCCTATTTGGACCCAGTATGTTGTTCCATGTCCAGTTCTAACTGTTGCTTCCTGACCTGCATACNAGGGTGGTGTCATCTGCATATCTGAGGTTATTGATATTTCTCCTGGCAATCTTGATTCCAGCTTGTGTTTCTTCCAGTCCAGCGTTTCTCATGATGTATTCTGCATATAAGTTAAATAAGCAGGGTGACAATATACAGCCTTGACATACTCCTTTTCCTATTTGGAACCAGTCTGTTGTTCCATGTCCAGTTCTAACTGTTGCTACCTGACCTGCACACAGATTTCTCAAGAGGCAGGTCAGGTGGTCTGGTATTCCCATCTGTCTCAGAATTTTCCACAGTTTATTGTGATCCACACAGTCAAAGGCTTTGGCTTAGTCAATAAAGCAGAAATAGATGTTTTTCTGGAACTCTCTTGCTTTTTCCATGATCCAGCGGATGTTGGCAATTTGATCTCTGGTTCCTCTGCCTTTTCTAAAACCAGCTTGAACATCTGGAAGTTCACCATTCATGTATTGCTGAAGCCTGGCTTGGAGAATTTTGAGCATTACTTTACTAGCATGTGAGATGAGTGCAATTGTGCGGTAGTTTGAGCATTCTTTGGCATTGCCTTTCTTTGGGATTGGAATAAAAACTGACCTTTTCCAGTCCTGTGGCCACTGCTAAGTTTTCCAAGTTTGCTGGCATATAAGTGCAGATAATTAATTCCATCTCCATAGTAAAACAGTTTCCCCATCTTTGTTCCATTTATTTGACCTATACACTTTCAATTTATTTTATAAGTTGGTATTAAGAGATGTGAGAAGTGAGGCTATGAATGTGATTATTGCATCTGGTTCCAAGGAACTTGCTTTTTGGGCTGACTGAAATTGTTGATCAGCAGCTAAAGACAAGACACCCCCCACAAGACCATGGTCTTGAATTAGCAAGGAATGGACTTCTCAGCAGGCTCAATGGTAGAGAATCTGCCTGCCTATGCAGGAAACTCGAGTTTGATCCCTGGGGTTAGGAAGATCCCCTGGAGAAGGAAATGGCAACCCATGGAAATCCCATGGACAAAGGAGCCTAGCAGACCACAGTTTATAGGATCCCAAAGAAGTGACTATGCAGCTAAGCATGTCTGTCTCTTAAGGAGACAAATGCTATTTTCTGTGACTAGCTGGTAAAGACTAGAATTATAGAACTAAGAAGCTTCTAAGAGATCGCAAATGAAGAGTCCTAGCTCAACTATTCTAAATATGGCTCAGCAACAATAAATGACCACAGACCTTTTTCTGACATAAAAAGGTCAACAGTTAGCTTCATACATCAGTTAATGGAAAGAAAAGCATTATCCAGGAGAAAGAGGCAAGCTAGAAGACTGAAACAGTTTAAATGTCACTAAATGGCTGTCTGTGATCCTTAAACTGCATACAAAGTGTACTTCACCGCAGTTGTTTCTAATATACATTTTTAAAATCTTCTCAACAGATGCAAGGAAGTAGTTAATGTAAAGCAGATGTTCTTCACCCTAGATGCAATTTTAATCCCTTGATAATATACACCTGGCCTCAGATTGTCTGTTCCCATAGGTTGAGGGCAATAGCTCTCCATCAGTTTGAGAGAGCTAACTTTCTGCAATGTATATTTTCCCACCTTTTTTATCAGATCATGAGCGATTTGTTTACTTTTTTGATGATCATCATGAATAACAGCTGTCTCTTATACACATCTTGTCATCTGCATATGTGAGGTTATTGATATTTCTCCTGGCAATCTTTATTCCAGCTTG